>JAMJFZ010003457.1:0-42500 GCA_026225945.1 Cricetomys ansorgei
TTAATCCAGTGCTTTGATTAAAATTTGGTTGTTTGACTTTTTGTTATTGAGAAATAAAAATTCTTTATATATTGTGGACCTTAGACCCTTTCTACATACTGAGTAATTACCTCCTCCAAATTGAAACATTTCTTTCTGGAGCGAGGAAGGAAGAGAGAGGCTCAAAGACTTAGAAAGCTCATGGGAGTTGAGGAAGCTCTGAGACTTGCGCACATTCCCTCCCACAGCTGTGTAAGCAGTGGCAATTGCTCTGGAGAAGAGTCTTTAGTGGTGCTGCCTATAAGCCGGGCCGAGGGCTCCAGCCTGTCTGTGCTGCTGCCTGGTACGGGAGACCTTTGACGATGCAACTGCCCTTGGATCACCCATGCTTCTGTAAGCAACCGCAATAAACTCATTTGTTCATCAAGTAAGACCTGGGGGAAATGGTTCTTTATCCTGTCATCGGCACTTCACGTAGGTGAACAGACATTTGTTCACACCTCCTCCAGAAAAGTCACAACGTATGTGTAATTTGCAGTCGCCCATTCTGTAGTTACACTTTCTCGAGGTTACAGGTTCTCAACTTTGTTGGGGTCTAATTTATCCATGCCCTGCGTATTGCTTATGCTTTTGAGCCCAGATCTAAAACTCCGTTGCATCAAGGCCCGAAGCTTCCCTTCTAAAGGTTTTGTTGTTTTAGCTCTTATTTGTAAGCCGCTGCTCTGCTGCTCTGTCTTGAGTTGCCTGGTAACATGGTATGCGTAACGGATAAGTTTCATCCTCTGGTTTGGGTCTATCTAGTCTCAACTGTTGAAAAGGAGAGAAATATTTTTTGATGCAAGATACACTGTGGTCACCTAAATAATGTAGGCCTCGGGGAACCAGAGTAGTTTTCAGGAAGAGGCGTCAGACCCTCAGTGCGTAAGCTACTAGCGGCAGCTGGCCAGCTGAGGAGACAAACCCGTTTCCCCTCAGCTGGAGCAATGTCGGCAGACCGTGGCGTGAGCTCCAGTCAGCTAGAGGAAAAAGACTTCCTAGCGGCAAGGTCAGGTTTTGCTGCGGCAGCAGCACTGGTGGGCTAAGGCCACCAGAGGGCACAGCAGAGACGGGTATCCGGTGGGAACACATTAAATGGCCTCTTGAGTTCACATGGTAGCCAGAGGCCTGGGGAAGCTAAGGCAGTGATGTCAGCATCTTCATGGTGGCTGCTTGGAGCCCCAAGCTACATTTTTCTTATCCTCTCCACAAGGCAGAGCCTGGGAGAGCAAGAGTTCAGTTAATTTTCTTTTTTCAAATTACAGCTCAAAAAAGCACACTCTGTCTCCAGGCCTGGCTTTCCATGAGAAACTTTAAACCAGCTTGGCAAACTGAGCTATGTTTGCCAAATGTAAACAGTCTTTGAGTGACTATTTTTTAGGGTGACTGATTACATTTGTGGCGGAGAAAATATAGGGAAAAAAAGAGGAAATCAGCAATTTTATTGGGGGGAAGAAGTCATAAAAAGCGAATGTGCTTCTGTAATAGTCATTATTTCAAGATTTCAAACGTCAAGATGAGACGGCTCGCGCTAGCTTTTGCAAAGTTGGCGACGTTTTCCACTATGCGCTAAGCGTAAGTTTTGAAATTAAGTGTTCGACACCTTTCAGAAGAAGGAAGAAATCCCCACCCTTAGCCCTTCTGTCTATAACTAGGACAACTGAGTACAATAACCCTTTAAAGGGTTAATTCTGCCGGTCCCAGAGAAAACCACATGGCACTTTCTGGAACATTCCAGATAACAATTACGTGAACATCTATATTACACTCCCAACCCGTGGGCCTGGTGCCAACTCTGGATAGCAGAGAAACGCTGGGTCAATACGTAACAGTATTGTAAGAGAGTGTTCACAGCCAGGAGCCATAGGAAAGCCTCAGTAATAAAATCTATAAAGTTAAACTGCAGTAAGGCTCCCGTTCCTCCTATTGATGACAATATTTCCATCATCCCCCACTTCTGGCAACAGAAGGGTTAAGCTGGCAACAATGTGCACAGTGATCTCAGCCATGGGATATGGGAGTCAATGACCCATAGAGCAGAAAGAAGGATGCTTTGTGCCTGGTTAATGCAACATGAATGTAATCCCAGCAGATGAGGCAGAGAAGCAGGTGGAGCTCTGTGGAGTTCGAGGCCAGCCTGGTCTACAGAGCTGAGTTCCAGGTTAGCCAGAGTTACAACAGAGAAATCTTGTCTCCAAAAGACAAAAGACAAAAAAAAAAAAAAAAGGATTGTTTGCAAGTCAGAGGCCTCTAGCATTTGTCTAGTGAGGGCTGCAGCTCAAATGTAGTATATTATATCCGCTTATGAATTGAGACAGGTAAGTAATACAATGTTCAAGGGTACCCACCAATACCTTTGTTGAGGCAGGAAAAGAGCAGAATTGGAAATGAAGTTTTTCCCTTCCACTCTTTAGAGCATCTTTAATGTTGCTGTGTTTTCTATTTTATGAAATGCTGGGTGAATTGCAGGGAAGGGACATTCCCTTTTAGTTCCCTGTAAAAGGGGCAAACGCCAGCGCATTCAGCATTCAACCACGCTAGTCTGGGATTTTTTTCCCCCCCAAAACAACATTAAATTATCAGGTGCAGACCTGGTAGTACACCTAACAACAAAATGATATTAAATCACATCTGGCATGGTGTGTAGGCTCTTTGGATGCCTGGGTATTCAGTGGAAATGCTGGGGTCGGGGAAGGGCAGACTTCCATAGAGCTGTGTGAGCCACCGCTGTCGAGGAAGCTGACTGTGGCCCCAGGGCAAACTGGGAGAAACTGGTATTCCGACCGTCAGTGTCTGACTGGCTGTCCGGTGGAGCACACCCACCCTTGCCACAGAGACCCAGTGTTTTGCCTACTCAGCTTCACTTCACATTGCAGAGTTCCTGGTGATGAACACACGAATCCACCAGGGTTAGGAAAGCCGGAAGGAGATTTGTTTCGGGGACTGGAAGCCTTGAATCTCCTAGGAGGCTGGAAAACAGAGTCTGTGCACAGGTCAGCACTCTCCCTGACTCCCAGGCTCAGGAGCTCTCCACGGTCAACAAAGAGTGTCTCCAGCGGGCACCAGGCAACCACCGCCTCATTCTGGCTGGGTTTAGTGTCTGTGCTGGTGAAGTCTGGCCAACATACCTGTACATTAAGCCTGCCTGCTGTTGACATGGAATGTACTAAGATTCCTGTTTCCATCTTGGTGAACCAGACTCATACATGGGAAAGTCCTTGATAGAGACCCATAAATGTAACAAATGTCAATTTTTTTGCTAACAAAACCTCACCCAACTTTGTCCAGTTTACTGTTTGTGGCCATTTGCTTTTGGGGAGGCTGTCTCTATTCCTAGCTGCCTTGACTAAATCAGCTATGGAAATCCCCTTTTCCTTGATGGTAATTCATGAAAGAAGCGTGAGCCCAGTTGTGACCAATGAGTCACGCAGACGCATCACTGAGGGATTTCCTGGAAACCCTTCTTAGTTATTAAGAGGAGACATAAAGACACAATAACCCTTTTGTTCTGCCTCTGAATGGTGGCATGTGGGGACCTGAAGCCTGGAGCTGGGGCAGCTATTGACTGACTAGGATCCAATGGCAGAGCAGAGAGATGAAAGTGGTCTGGAACTTCCTTTTTGAGACATGGTCTCTCTGCATAGCCCTGGCTATCCTGGAACCTACTATGTGGACCAGGTTGGCCTCAAAGTCACAGAGATCCACCTGCCTGTGCCTCCCCACTTGGCTGATCTGTGCATTGGATGACATTACTAGGCTACTGCATTAACCACCTGTGCCCCTCCTACCTAGGCATTATTTAAGTGAACGAATGCATTTCTGAGTTCGAGTCTCCTGTTACTTGCAGCCCAAGCATACTATCTGCTCCCCGGGGTCCAGCACTGTAAAGACAGTTGTTTTAGGAACAGAGAGCCAGGCATCACCTTGGGCCAAAGGAGGCTCGCCTCGTTATAAGAAAGTAACATGGAGGGAACTGGTGCCACATCTAGAAAGGGCCCTGCACAGGTGTTCCTCTCAGAAGTCCACCCGGCAACTGCTCCCCTTCTCAATCGAGTTCCATGGTAGGGAAAAACTTGCCTTTTCCTGACAAGGGTGACAGCTGCGGGACAGTGTGCTAGCAAACACTTCCACAACCCTGGAGCAGACAGGTCAGGGCCAGCCAGATGGATCATCAGCATTTGCTGCCAGACCTGACAACCTGAGTCCCATTTCCAAGACCCCACACCGTAGAAGGTGAGAAATGACTCATGCAAGTTTTCCTCTGACATCCCGTGAAATGCTATGGCAAGCACACCTAAGCGTGTGTGTGTGTGTGTATGTGTGTGTGTGTGTGTGTGTGTGTGTGTGCACACGCTAAATAAATAAATAAATAAAATACAATTAAAAAAAAAAGACACAAGTCTAGTCAGTCTCCTAAGACTGGGTCTCAAGAGCTGAAAACTGGGGTACAGACCTGGAATGTAACTCACTGGTAGACACAAGCTTAGCAGGCATGGAGCCTTGGGTGCGATTCGGAGCACCCCCTCACTCTCACAGAGGAAATCAGTCTTTTCATCCAGAACAGCTGTTGTGGCAGAGTACCTGATTGGCCCGCTGAGTCGCTTCAGATGTCTCCTGCCAGAAGCTGCCTTGGGGGAGATCTGCTCTTGTTCTAAAGCCATCATGTTCTTAGGAACCAGAGATTTCAAAACCCGGCTGCAGTAGTCCAGCCAGAGACAGTCCAGGGTAGAAGCTTACAGCCCTGAGAAAACCTAAATTAAAACCTTGTGAGAATTCAGTGCTGAGACTCCACCTCTTCTCTGAGGATCACTTTGGTACGTTTATACTGAGGTGACCCATCCTGTTTTCTTCTTGCTGGCCCTTCCATCGAAACTGAGGTGTTTGAGGATGAAAATTAAAAGTCTGAGATAAAACAAGCCATTTGCATTAAACTCTCTAAGAAGTTTACAAATGAACCAACTGTTCTGAAACGTGTCTTTACAAATGTCAGAGAGTGTTCGTTCCCTTAAGCTGTTGCTTACTAGGAACTTGGGGACAATGGTTTGGAATATGTTTTCAAAGTATTTTACTTCCAGAAACTGCAGTAATGAGAGTCACATGGCACTCCAGGGAAATAAAGATGGAGGATGCAGAAGAGCATGCTTTAGCCCTTCATTTGGAAGTTTATTTCACTTATATATCTTAAAATGTTTTAAAGATTTTTTTTCCCATTTGTGTGTGTATGTGTTAGAGGGGTGTATGCACGTGTGACTGTGGCGTCTGCAGAGGCCAAAGCATCGGATTCCACCAGAGCTGAGGTCGCTGTGAGACAGGGAGACGGGCGCTGAGAATCGAACGCTGGTCCTCTGCAAGAGCAGATTCCGGACTGCGGAGCTGTCTCTCCAGCACTTACGTATATTTTAAGTTGTGATAAAACATACAAAAATATATTACTCATTTCTAAATGCACAGATAACGTTTTTTAATTAGGCAATTTAATATTTTGGATACCAAATTATCTGCATGCAATTGGCTACTATTGAGTGGTCATGAATTTTCAAATTAAAAGATCCTTTGATTTATTTCCTGGAGAAACTTGAGTTATAAGGCTCAAGACTAAGCCCACACTACAAGCTGACCTCTTCCATTTCCGAACACTTTCAAATGAAAATTATCCAAGAACCAAAGAGAGACAGATTCATGGCACAAGCCACTTAATTTCTCATTTTTTAACCTCTAGCCAATAAAAGATATTAGATAATATGCAGTGAGTTTTGTTGTAGTCAAAAGGAATTATGGATTGGCAATTATAGTTTAAAAGCTTTTACTATAGAGAATTCTCAGCGAATAGAACAGCATAGTGAGCCGCCCTGGCCTGACCCCCAGCTTTAACAATTGCCAGGATTCTCCATTCTTGTCTGATCTACATCTGCACACTCTCTCACATAATTGTTATATATTTTCCTGTTCTTTTAGGTAACATTTCTACTCATGAGGATGTATGAATTTTAATGCAAATTTGACAAATGGATACTCCCACGTAACTGGAACCCACTAAACACTGGGCACTTTATCTCCAGGAAGGTGCCTCATGTTTCTTCCTACTTGTTGCCCACGCAGAGACAGCTATTCTTATTTTTTCTCTTTAGTTATCTGTCACTTTTAGAACTCTACACAAATGGGATCATCTGTGTATTCTTTTGACTCTACAGATTTAAAATGCAATGGAGAGATACCCTATGCTACGTATCCACTAGAACTGGCGAGAGTCAAAAGATGAAGCTTCATTTTGTAAAGACACAGAGGAGCTTGGATTAGTGTATGGTGATATATAATATTGGAAGGCAAATGCTGGTTGTAAAATGGTTTGACCACTTTGGAAAAGGTTTGATAGTATATTTGGTCACTTTTTGCTTCTGTGACAAAGAATAATTAAAGACGAAAAGTTTTATTTCGTTTATGGCTTCAAAGTGTTCAGTCCATCATGGCAAGGAGGGCATGGCAGGGTAGAGCTGCTCACAGCATGGTGGTCCACGTGGAGGAGATGCGATGCTCTGCTGGCCTCCTTCTCCTGCAGCAGATGGGATGGTGCGCCCACATAAGGGTGGGTCCTCTTCCTCAGTTAACTCTCTGGAAATACCTTCACAGGCACACCTAGAGGTGTGCCTCTGTCTTCTAAGTAATTCTAAACCTAGTCAAGTTGACAGTAAAGATTAGCCATCACAGGCATTGTCTAATACAATTAAACAAGCTATATCCCAACTTAGCAATTCTATTCCTAGGGATTCATCCAGGAAAAATAAGAACATATCTAGAATGAGACATACACACACACACACACACACACACACACACAAACATAGCAACGTTTCCCACAATAGTCAAAAAGCCAGAAGAAACTCAATATCCAGCAATCAGACAGCAGATAGTTGTGGCATCACCAGCCCTCTATTTTCATGGGTTCTACGCCCACAGGTACAACCAAGCAAAGATCGAAAACACTTAGGAAGGGTTGCTAGCAATGGCTCATCAGTGAAGGGCACTTGCTGCTCGCGCAGAGGACCTGAGTTTGGTTCCCAGGATCCACATCTGGCAGCTCACAAGCACTTGTAACTCTAAGCTCCAGAGGACTCTGTCACCGTCTTCTGGCCTCACAGGGCACCTGCACTCATGTGGGCATACGCACACATACACATAATTGAAAATAAGCTTTTTAAACATAGTGTTTTTATTAGCTGTTTGATAATTTCGTACACTGAATCCGGGTCATACCCACTCCTGCTCCTCCAGGTCCACCCTCCCATCCCTGGGCCCTCCTTCTAAAAACGCCTAGTTTGTGTTGCCATACACTCATTGGAGCACACGCTCAGTGGTTAGACTCAAAGGCTGACCACCCTCTGCCGTTGCCAGTAGCCACCAACTGTGAAGAGCCACAAGTCAACATCTTTATTACAATTTTTAACATTTTATTAATTACTTGAGATTTTCATACAATGTATGCCAATCACACCCACTACCTATTCTTTTCATACTTCCACCCCGTGCCCTCAAAAAAACAAACAAAACCAAAAACAAACAAAAAGTAGTCCAATCTCTGTCAGAAGCATGGATCACTGACATCAGCAGGGGTTCCGACTGTAGCACGGACCATGGGCATCAGCAGGGGTTCCGACTGTAGCACGGACCATGGGCATCAGCAGGGGTTCCGACTGTAGCACGGACCATGGGCATCAGCAGGGGTTCCGACTGTAGCACGGACCATGGGCAGCAGGGGTTCCGACTGTAGCACGGACCATGGGCATCAGCAGGGGTTCCGACTGTAGCACGGACCATGGGCATCAGCAGGGGTTCCGACTGTAGCACGGACCATGGGCATCACCAGGGGTTCCGACTGTAGCATGGATCTCCAGCATCAACATGGTCTCCAGTGGCAACACGGATTATGAACCCCAGCTTGGTTTCCTGCAGCAGCACGGATGCTGGACATCGACATGACGTCCAGAGACAGCACAAATCAACATGGTCTCCAGCTACAGTGTGAATCATGGACATTCACGTGGCAGCACGGATCACAGACATCACACACGGACATCTCCTGTCCCAACATGGATCCCACACATCAACATGGTTTCCACTGTAGTATGGATCATGGAAGTCTTTCAAGGAAATTTAACCCAGAAAATAAAACATTCTTCGGCTCTGATATCTTGTTATTGCTCAGAATCAGGGTGCTCTTTTGGTTTGGCAACCTATTCAGGGGAAGGGCCTGCATAAGCTCCAGACTGCTGTACCCACCTTGCCCTGGGCACTGGCTGCCTGTCGGCACCTTGAGCCAACTACTGTGCTTTGCAGCCTGCAGCAGCACTGAGGTCCCAAGCTCTCCTCCCCTGAGAACGTTGAGCAATGTGAAGAGGAGGAGGAGGAGGGAGAAGGGGGAGGAGGGAGGAGGAGGGAGGAGGAGGAGGAGGAGGGAGAAGGGGGGAGGAGGGAGGAGGAGAGGAGGAGGAGGAGGAGGAGGAGAAGGAGGAGGAGGAGAGGAGGAGGAGGGAGGAGGAGGAGGAGGGGAGGAGGGGGGGAGGAGGAGAGGAGGGAGGAGGAGGAGGGAGGAGGAGGAGGGAGGAGGAGGAAGAGGAAGAGGAGGAGGAGGGGAGGAGGGGAGGAGGGAGGAGGAGGGAGGAGGAGGAGGGGGAGGAGGAGGAGGGAGAGGGGGGGAGGAGGGGAGGAGGGGGAGGAGGAGGGAGGAGGAGGGGGGAGGAGGAGGAGGGAGGAGGAGGAGGGAGGAGGAGGAGGAGGGAGGAGGAGGAGAGGAGAAGGGGGGAGGAGGGAGGAGGAGGAGGGGAGGGAGGAGGAGGGGGAGGAGGAGGAGGGAAGGAGGAGGAGGAGGGAGGAGGAGGAGGAGGAGGAGGGAGGAGGGGAGGAGGGAGGGAGGGGGGAGGAGAGGAGAGGAGGAGGAGGAGGGAGAAGGGGAGAGGAGGGGAGGGAGGAGGAGGAGGAGGGAGAGGGGGGAGGAGGGAGGAGGAGGGGAGGGAGGAGGGAGGGGGAGGAGGAGGAGGGAGGAGGAGGAGGAGGAGGGGAGGGGAGGAGGAGAAGGAGGGGGAGGGGGAGGAGGAGGAGGAGGGAGGGGGAGGAGGAGGGGAGGAAGGGAGAGGGGAGGAGGAGAAGGAGGAGGAGGAGAGAGAGGAGGAGGGGGAGGGGAGGAGGAGGAGGAGAGGAGGAGGAGGAGGAGGAGGGGGAGGGGAGGAGGAGGAGAGAGGAGAGGGAGGAGGAGGAGGAGGGAGAGGAGGAGGAGGGAGGAGGGGAGGAGGAAGAGGAGGAGGAGGAAGAGGGGAGGAGGTAGAGCAGTAGCAGGAAGAGGAAGAGCAGCAGCAGCAGCAGCAGCAGCAGCAGCAGCAGCAGCAGCAGCTCCAGCCCAGGGTTGGCCTGAGCCTCGAAGCCCAAGCATGCCCCATTTTGCAACAACATGCACCCTTGTCTACTGCAGCCGTCTCTCTAGCTGCGTCTCTGCTGTTACTTCACACTGGCATCTTAGTCTCCCCCTCCCCAGCCAGGGACCTAGCTAGTCCTCCTCCACACCGGGACCTAGTCCTGGACCAGCGGGCAGCAAGGGGGGCGAGGGCGGGCCTAGTAGCGGCCTGAGCCTCCGGGGCACGAGGACTGGCCCTGCTCCTCGATGGCACGCTCCTTTGTCGTCTTCCGACACGCCTGCACGCCTGCCTCAGCCGCCGCGTCTCCAGCTGGCCCTGCTCCGTCACAGCACCCTCCAGATCTGCCCCGCCGCCTTGTCTCTCCCATCACCTTTGGTTC
Source organism: Cricetomys ansorgei (assembly GCA_026225945.1). Taxonomy (NCBI): domain Eukaryota; kingdom Metazoa; phylum Chordata; class Mammalia; order Rodentia; family Nesomyidae; genus Cricetomys; species Cricetomys ansorgei. The sequence goes on from JAMJFZ010003457.1 coordinate 9,799, forward strand.
TTACAGTTTTCCCCCTGGACGGAGCCGGACTGGCTCCGGGCACGGGAGGAGAGAAGCTGCGTCCGCCGCGGGCGCTCGTGACCTCACTGCCGGGCTCAGTCTTCTTTTCCCTTTAGTTACAATGTCCTTACTAATCTGGCAGAAATTTCCAGTAATGTTAGCTTCACAATATACCAGACTTGACTGCTCTTGTAAATCCCACATCTGGTCGAGAGCAAGACAACAACTGAGCCAAATTTGAAGTAAGCAAGCTTTAATTAAATTAATTAAATTAATAAATTAATGGAGTGAACCTGTCTCTTCCAGAGCTCCCACAGAATGGCCCCAAGTCATGTGGCACTGGCGCTTAAAAAGGCAGAACCCTTAAGGCTACGCACTTCCTATCAGGTCCAATCAGCAGCAAGCGTCTATCCTGATGTACTTCCTGTCTGGGTTATCTCCCGCCTAGAAGCGACCAAACACATCACATCCGGTGCATTTGGAGCACATCTGGTGCAGTAAGATCAACTTGGGGTCTAGACGCTCCCTACCCAATAATCCAAGAGGTTGTGTCCTTGGGTGAGGGAGATTGAAGGACTGTCTCACCTGAACAGCCCCACGCAGCACTCCAGGAAGTTAGGTCCTTATTCCATAGATCTCTTATGCACAGTAACGTTTGTTCTTACACCATATTCACAGCTGCCACCTTTGCCCTGACTTTTAGAGGTCCCCAACTCTCTGCCTTCCTCAGCTGCTCAAAACCAAATTTTTAAATTAGGAAGAAAAACCATGTACCCGCACTGACTATATCCAGACTTTTTTCTTGTCATGAGTTAGACACAAATACTATGCCATCTAAGGGATCTGAGCATGTTTGTGTTTTGGTGTCCATGGATGTGGGAGCGTGTTGGTTCCAACAGCAGCACTGGAACCCAGCCCACAAGGAACTATGGGGTGGCTATGTATCTTTATGTATTGTTTTGATATCATTTTCTTCTTTCTTGTGACAGGATCTCTCTGTGTAGCCCTGACTAGCCTGGAACTTGCTGTCTAGAACAGAACGGCCTCAAACTCACAGATATTTGCCTGCCTCTGCCACCTCTGCCAGTGCTGGGTTTAAAGGTGTGTGCCGCACATCAGTTCTGATTATGTAGTCTTCCAATGGGAGATATATATATATATTCTCAGCAATAAGAGGGAAGAAATGATTCAACAGTGTAGGTGAATCTCAGAAGTCCTGTGCCAAGCAAGAGAAGGCATAGTTTTTGGCATTAGCACGAAGAAGTTTGCCGTCTCTGTGAGTTCAAAACTTTCCCTTGACTGCTGCAAAATGATACAGGACAGAGCATGCACCACGTCATCCGGGCTGTGAGCGGTGAAGAGCCCACACCTTCCTGGCATAACCTGCTTATCCACAGGCAGGTGGTTTTAATTTTGAGAAAGCACCAACAGGCAAGAACTGTGCGGAAGGTAGACAGTGGAGCCACATTCCTGCCATTGCTCTGGGCTTCCCAGAAACACAGGCAGGGTGGGAAGAAACAAACGTTTAGGAAACATATGATTTCAAGCATGAAACAAGTAGTTATATTTGGCGAGGGGCTGAGAGAGCAAGGGTTAGAGGTAAGGAAAACAGAAAATATCTCTATCAGCCAATTACTTTCACATCCTTGCTCCTCATTGTAAACTAAAAGCTCAAAGAGCAAGCTCTTAAGTGGCTGCAGTGTGTTCTGTCCAGCAGGAGGGCAATGGCTGTGCACTTTTAGAAGTTGGAGGTCGAGTCACTAAATCTTTGGCCTGTGATGGATGGCGAAGTGGTCACTAAAAGGCATTCGAGGGACACGGAGGAAGAACCTCTGACTGCTCCACACACGATCTATTAATCAATCAATCCCCTAGTTGGTTAATTAGAGTTTTAAGTGGTTTGAAAAGTCACTCGTAAGAAATAGAACCTATCCCCGGGAGGCTCGTATATCAGCCATGCACATCATGATGGTAATGGTGTAGCTCATGGATTTCCGTTGATAGCCCTGTAAGAAACAGGTGTGTCGTCCTTGCGGGTTGGAAACCTCAGCGCTTGAGAAAGGACTCTAGGTAAGGCAAATGGGGCCTTGGGCACTGGGGTTTTGGAGTATCACGATTTTGGAGAACAGAAGGGGTGGTGTCTATGTGGAGAGTGGTGGACTGTTTTGCCTCCTCTGACTTTTCCAGGATCTTCGTAGTGGCGACTCTACAATACATTGTCATATCCATGGCTAAAACTTTGCATGGAGTCTGCATGGGGAAGGAATCTCCTCATGACTGACATAGCAAGTCATGCTGAGTTCACTAGGGAAAAGAGCAGGCCTTGGGCTTACAGAGACATGGGGCTCAGCTGGGGACCAAAGGGAAGCATGGAGATATGGGCGTAGTTCTGACACACGGCCTGGAGGAACTAGGTTTTCGTATCAGACCCAGGGTGCAATGTGTAGAATTTGTAGCCAGTTACATTGTTGTCATTACCTTGATCTCAAGAAATTCAGGTCCAGACTTAGATGTTCATAAATTCATGTCATACATTTCTGCTTACTAACCCCCCAAGTCCTTACTGTGCTACCCATTTTCCTTTATCTAGCTGTTTTATCTGTTTTCAGTTTAATAGTGTTGTGTTGGAATAAAGCCAACTCAGATCCTTTGGAGAATGAGGTAGATGTACTTTGATAGCATAAGTGTGCACGTGTATTTGGCGAGGTTAGGGTCTGCTGGGTGTCGTTTGTCGCGTGAGTTATAGAGAAGTCACACGCTTGCATTTCTTTATCAGTTTCCAAAGGATCTTATTGCAGAGTCTGGGTTGGTCTTGACCTCACGATCCTATTGCTTCAGCTTTCCCCGTCCTTGGATGGGAGGTATGTGCTTACTGGCTTGTGCTTTGCTTTTAAATAGGAAAACAATTTCTAAGTAGATTCAGTTGTTCCTGGCCAATGTCAAAGGTCAATCTCCTGTTTTATTTTGTTCTGTGTAGATTCTTTCTAAGCCAGGCCAAATTGGTTTTGTGGCCTGTTTCATTCTTATTTGTTTCATCTAACTTCTAAACTTTATAAAAATTACAATGAGAGAAAATGAGTCAAACTGTGGAAAGATTGCACTTTAGTTCACCAAAATAGTGAGTTTTGTCCTAAACAAAGATTGAACATTAGGGTTATTTGGTAGGTCATAGCGTTCCTGTCTCTGAGAACTCAGGGGATTCATAAGGACAATTTCCACGGATGGTTTGGTTGTGTATGTCTTTTTCGATATTGCATTTCTTTGTGTGTGTGGCAGGGGAGGGAGGCACGAACACATGGCAGGGTAGAACAGCTTTCAGGAGTCATCTCCTTCTGCCATGTGACTTCTAGGGATTGAACTCAGGTCTTCGAAGCAAGCACCTGTATCCAATGGCGGTCTCACCAGCACAACACATGTCTTGCTAATTTCCTTACACAAATTATTTTTGTGAGCCAGGCACGGTAGTGCATGCCTTTAACTCCAGCACTTGGGAGGCAGAGGCAGAGGCAGAGGCATGTCTGTGACTTCAAGGCCAGTCTGATCTACATGGTGAGTTCCAGGATATAAAATATAGGTATATTCATTTTGACCCATCACCCAACAATGTCGTGTTTAGCTGTGTCTAAGGTGTTGTTCCCAGCACTCTGGGGATGGCAAAGATAACTCAGGTTCTTGCCTCCAGCCCACAGAGTGGAAGTGGGGAAGTGGTCCATGTGGAAGTGTAGAAGAATAAGAGCACCCATTTCAGGATGCAGAGAGGGCGTCAGGGAGGCAAACGAGCTCTCAAGGAGGAGGAGATGCTGTGGCTCGGGTGCTGAGACCCATGCAGGCTTCTGAGGAGCAGCTGAAAAGTCTTGTTTAGTGTTAGACACCACAGGGCTGGGATATGGTTCTGTCGGTAGAGCTTCTGCATAGGGTACAAGAAGCCCTGAGTTTTAACCCTGGAAGCGCATTAGCCAGGCCTGTTAATGCTCATGCTTGTGCATGCTTGTTAATGCATGCTTGTGATCCTGGCATCTAGGAGGTGAAGCTGAGGGGACACTGAAGCTTAGGGTCAAGCTCACTAACAGCAAGTCTGAGGCTTTTGATTTTTTAAAGAATAGGATACATGAAACCCTGTCTAAAAACATTTTTTTTTTCAGATAACACGTAGATCCAGATTAGGATCAGAGGTGGTTTACAATAAAACCACAAGGTAGGAGTGTGTGTGTGTGTGTGTGTGTGTGTGTGTGTGTGTTTGTATATGTACATGTGTGAGTGTGTGTGAGTTGGTATGTGTGTGGGTGTGTGAGTGGGTATGTGTGTGCAAGTGTGTGTAAGTGTGTGTGCAAGTGTGTGTGTGTGTGTGTATGTGATGAAAGTGTTAAATGACAACTTATACTCCTGCAAACCAAGAAGCCAGCCTATTCTGGAGCCACTGTGGCCTTGATTTGCCTCTGAAGGCATGTAAATAGCTGCAGTCATGGAGACAAGCAACCAGAAGTCAAACAGCATGGTGACGTTTTCACCTCCCGGCTTCCATTGGGATCGCGCAGATCTGTCTCCGAGAGCTGTGGCGTTTCTATAGTATCACCACACAACAAGCTTCCTTTTATTTTACCGAATGTTCCCTCCGACTTGTAGCTTTTCTCACACTGGGGAATTCACTGGCAGGAATGGCCTAGACATTGTTTCCCTGACTTCTCCAGCGGCTAGATGGAAGGAAACAATGTTTCTGGTTCTCTGAGGAATCTCTGCTTAGAAGTTGATCCATTTGTGCGTTATTGGGCTTGCATCCTGTGGCTTTCCTATAAAACAATATCTCCACTTACAATAGGATGATTTTTTTAAGAATACTTTCCTTGACAGATATTTTATGAGTAGAGGGAAAAATACTAATACTGAAGGGAAAGTAAGAGACTTGAAGTTGAGGCCAGGAAGTTAGGTGCCAAGAAGTCTTAGGTTCTAAAATACCATCAGTTGTGTGACGAGGTATCAGATCGAGGAAGAAAGGGAGGAGATGGCTCTGACCTTTGTAAGAAGGGGGCCATGAAAGAGGCTGCCTGACTGGCTGAAGCCTCACTCCCTGACACAGGACTGCTCCTCACACTAGCTCCTTCAGAGCTGTCCACTTTCTTGCTGGAGCACCATCCTTGAAGGACACAGGGGACCATTAGGTTTCTGCCTCCCTAGCCGAAGGTTTTCTATGGCCATAAGATCACCACTCAGGTCTGGGACAAGTCTAGGAACAAACTCAGAGCCATTGCTTCCTCAAATGGACTCATCTTTACCCCTCCTTTCCAAGACCTCAAACTGCTTTAAGGAAAGCAAAGGCCGTTTGTCCCAGATAATGATAAAAGTCACACGCATGGCACGCCTCTGAAGAGGGAGCGTGTTATCTTCTGGAGGCTGCGCTGGGCAGGCATCAGGAGAAAAACAAGTGAGAAAGGGAAGATTGCAGAGGAAGCTGGAGGCTTCCCAGGTTGGGAGCCCCGCTTCCCTGGGCGGCCCAGGACACAGGTGTGCGTGGGCATTCGGGTGCAAGGAAGGCGTTGCTGGATTGTGCCCCTCCTTGTGGTCCTCTCACTTTGGCACCACAGAAATGGATGCACTTCACGCCGGCCAGCAGTGCTTCAAATGGTGCAGCCATCCGGCCGGCCCTTCTGTTGCTGGTGTACACCCAGGTCCCACCAGGATACCAGTTCCAAGCTGGAGTCACAGTGCTAGGTCCCTGGGGCTCAGCTTTTCATGTTGGCGAGATCCCAGGGGGAGCGAGTGTGTTTGACTGCAGGTGATGACTAACTTTCATCACCATTTTGCTGTCAGAGGCACCACAGCTCGTCCCACACTACGGGCTGTTCTGATCTCTCGCGCCACTCTGTAAACTACCACTGAGCATGGTTCCTTTACATTTTTTCTATTTTTTTTTTTTTTTTAGACAGTGGGTTTTACTATGTAGCCTAGGCTGGCCCTGGACAACCAGTATTCTGCAGTCTTTGTGCCTTAAAGTCCCCAGTGCTGGATTAATGCCACCACACTATTTCCAGTCCCTTTATGTTAATGCTAACCAACCAGCATACAAAACATAAATCAACTTCCTCCTCAGGAGACTTGTTAACTGAGATGACTTAAAATGTGCTCTTTAAAAGATATTTATTGACTGAGTCAGAGAGGGAAGCCCACTGAAACAATGAGCGACAGATTCAGAGAATACAAATATGAGCACATGCCCAGGGGTCAAGTCAAGATGGGAGCTCTTAGGAAGCAATTCTACAGCACCTGCTTGCTTCGCACAGGTTAGTTTTGCTTTGTTTCTTTAACATACCAACCTTCCTGCCTCAAAACAAGAGGCTGTGGAAGACACCTCGCTCACTACTACACAAACCTAGAGCACATGTTATTCTCCTCAGGCAGCACCGAAGACCCTCTCTCGAGACCGTGACCAATGCTGGGGTTGAAGCTAGACCTGCAATACCGTGGATCCCACCCCAAGCAGGCACACAGGTTTTCTTCTGCTGTTTACTCAAGATGGAGAATGGAGCCTTTTCCTGGGCAATACCAACCACATACATTCACCCAAAGTGGATACGGCACAGGCAGAAAACTTACACAGTGCAGGAGTCCCTGGTATTGTTTTGTTTCAGTATTGGTATTACAAGGAGCCCACCGGAGATGATCACTCAGACACAGTTTATAACCAATTGAAAATATTACAGTTGGCTGAGACTACACTCAGGTATTTGGGGACCCAAGTATAACATCCCGTGTCCAGAGCCCAGGAATGTTCTGAAAGCAGAAACCTTGTCCTGGTATCTTGCTCGGCAGCTGGAGGGGTGGAGGCTAAGCAGGGGGCTTCAAAGAAGCAAGCAATTTGACAGACACTAAGATAAGAAGTTAGCTGCAAGGATTGTGGGTGACGTTCTGTGAAGGTAAGCAGTTTAACAGAAGCTAAGATAAGCAGTTAGCTGGAGGGGGTTCTGCACAAGTAGGCAGTTTAACAAAAGCTAAGTAAGATCAGTTAGCTAAGGCATCTTGACCTTGGGTTCCTAGGACAGAGTTGGGTAATTTTCCATGAGATTCTCCATCAAGGAGATCAAATTCCAGTTAAACCTGAAATGGCCTGAGCAAGAACACAAGGTGGAGGAACCTGCACTGTCTCGCCTTGTCACACTGGGTTCCTTTCTGGAACTCACTGTATAACCCAGACCAGCCTCAGACTTGCAGCAATTCTCCTGTCTCAGCCCCCGAGGCTTGGGCATACAGGTGTGTACTACCATACCCGGCTCTTATCCCATATTCCTGAAAGAGGCCCTGTTAGCTGGAGACTTTTGGAGAGCCTTCCTGCTCTGCCCCTCTGCCCATCCGATGGTACACAGGAAGGACTGTCAAGGGGAAAACTGAAGGAGGTGTTTACTTTGGCTCAGGGTTTCTGATCTCAGCCTGTGGACACTTGGCCATATTGCGCTGGGCCTGCACAGTACATCACAGAGGAGCACACAGCAGAGGAGGCCTGGTACCTCATGGCCATCAGTTTTTTAAAAAGGGAGGAAGGTGACCCTGGGTCCCAATATTCCTCTTAAGAGTGTTCCCCAAGGACCCAACTGTCTTCTACTAGGCTCCATGCCAAAGGAACAAAGCCTTCAACGTGGGGGCACTGGGGAACATTCCAAGTCTTGAACTGTCATTTTTCCTCCTCAGTGTCTGTGATGAAGATGTCTTCCCCATAGTCTGAACAGAATAAAGTAACTCTTTTCACACCCAACTCACTCTAGTGGTCACGTGCGGTCTCCGTCCTGGGCTCCACTTTCTCTAGGACAATGCAATTCAAAGGTGGTGTGGACCCTTGTCAGCTGAGTGCTTGTTACACCCAGACCACTGAAACCCAAACTAGAGGCACCGGCCCACGAGTGGACACTTCAATGAGGCCTCCAGGTAATTTTAAAATGTTTATTTATTTTTATGTGTATGTGTGTTTGCCTGAGTGTATGTAAGTGCAGACACCCAGGAAGCCAGAAGAGGCCTCAGATCCCTGGACTAGAGTTAAGATGGTCGTGAGCCACCATGTGGGTGTTGGGAGCCCAACTGAGGTCCTCCGCAGGGGTAGTAAGTGCTACTAACCACTGATCCATCTCTTCTAGGCCCTCTCAAGGTCATTTCAACAGTTTGATCTCAGGAGATAGTAAATGACACATTAATCGACTCTCTCCTTAAACCTGCCTCCTGGCAGAATCAGAGTCTGTGCTGACAAAAGTCTTGGACCCATCAAGGCTAAGCCCGATAAAGACACGTAACTTCTAGACCTTCCGTTCACATGTGCGCATGTGTGTGTGAGGGCTGGGGAGGGGAGTGAAGATGGCCTCTCTGTGCAGCCAGGCTCTAATCTCGAATCCGAAGTGCTCCTGCCTCCCAGGCATGTGCTCATACTCATTTCTATAATCTGGAGTTTTTCCTCGTCAAACCTAACTCAAGGATTGATTCCTGAGACCAGTTTATTATTTTGACCCTCGATTCACGTCACAGGGAGCTGGCTTCCCAACAGGGCAGACCGTGACTAAACAAGCACATTCAAGTAAAACGTAGAATAATATTTTGAAAATAAGAAAAAGACCTCTGTAGTCTTACTTGAGTAAGGATTATATTCTTTTTCTTAAAGAATGCAAACAAAATAAAGCCAATATCTAGCTACTCTATCCAAAATAAGATTTGAAGCAAATTGTCGATAACAAGCTTAAGAGTTAGGCAAAAAAAAGTGTGGTGCTCAAACCTGCAATCCCAGCTACGAGGGAAACTGAGGCAGGAAAACAAAGTTCCAGGACTGACTAGATTATAGGGCAAGTTCAAGGGCAGCCTAGGCCACCTAGGAGGACCTCTGTCTCAAACAGTGGGACACAGGGCGGGGGATGTAGCTCAGCCTCGATCTTTAGTGTGCCAAAAGAAACCGCCAGCAACAGAACAAAAGCAACAAAATGCGTGGCAAAGTATTCAGTCATGAACGTCCTAGTGCATTCGTTATGAACTTCCGCATAATATGAATTACAGGGAGACAGGAGTGGGATTTAAAAAATCCCATCCGTCTAACCCTGGGGAAAAGGACAGCAGAAGGCCTGCCAGCATTCAGTTCTCGCTGAGATTTTAAGATGGGCTGAGGCCAGGGTTGCGCTGGGACCTGCTAAGGAGGTCAGAGTGAGGCAGCCATGCACAGCCAGATAGGGAGAGGGGCGGGAGGGGGACCTCAACTGTACTCTGGGGGATCCCCTATCCCCATAAGCCAGAAAAGTCACCAAGTTCCTAACACGCCAGGAGCAAGCTGCCTTAGCAGCCAAAGCTGTGGCCGGGAGCCTGGCCTGGGAGCCGGCCTGGGAGGCAGAAGGACATTGTGGCAGGATTCAGATGTGCCCATGACAACAGAGAGAGGTCAGGGTGTCCGGATCCACACAGAGAGCCATTGGGCTTCCAGATAGGTCGGGAACGCCATCCCAGGCGTCCACAGACAGCTGAGACCACAGCAGCACACAGCTCCGCCACAGCTGAGGAGTCACCAGCAGGATGCAAGGAGGCCTTCCAACTGACCAGCACATGGCCTGGAGTGACCCTACTCCACCACAATAACTACCTTCCAAGAGAGGACCAGAGGAGGGAGTGAGCAACCTGAAAGACAGAGAAACCATGCCGACTGGCAGTGTGCTCCACTGATTGACCACAGTCTGACTTCTTACCCAGAGAGGAGGGGTGCACAAGGACCATGGTGGACATGTCCTTTGCACATGAGTGGGCTGGAAGTGGCATGCCATCCTGTTTATTCCCCATAAACTGTATCATGTGCCTTTCCTGGAGAAACTCTTGTGAGTGTCCCCAGGGTGCTGAGTGGGTGGTCTGGCCTGCCTTAGAGTCATCCTCAGGGTCAAAGGAGATGTCACACTCTGATAAGACCTTCATGCTTCTCCCTGAGACTGATCAAATGATCAAATAAAACGAGCCCAGTTCAGGGGTTGGTTCTCTGCACCCTGGGGAGAGGGCAACACCTAAGTAGACAGCCCCTGGCATATGCCCAGGGTACATATAAGAAGCTAATTCTGCCCACTTTCCACTTTCCTTTCGGCTATCCTCATGAGACCCATTCCAGTTTGTTCCAGCCTGTCTTCTAAAAATCAAAATTAGAAATTGACATTACAACTTTGGATAACCTTTCCCACTATCTGGCATTATTCTGGCCCTTGGGATCTGCATCCCCTTGCAACAAATCATAATGTCTGCCTATCCATCTGCTGTAAATCAAACCTCTTACATACAGCCTAGAAAGTCACATCAGATTGACAAGGCTGCTTCTGCAAATTCAGCACTTTTGGCAACGTTCCTTCTTGTCTTCCAACTTGGGAGCCGGGGCAGAATTCTCTGCCTGGAGGTTGTGGACATTAGAATTGGCCATATTTAAGGCTCTAGGCTAAATTTAGCCCTCCAGGCTGGTTGTTATTCCAGCAGCTGAGTGTGGGCTTGCCCAGCTGTATTTTAAGCTGAGCCTCAAATTTCCCTCTGTTTGATTTTGTTATGTTCTGCAGGATTTTGCTTTAGCTACCAAAAATATCAAGAGTTTTCTAAGTCTTTTAACTAAGTAAATTCAGCTGAAGTAACATGAACTAACTGTCTAGCAGTAACATGGCAATCTGTGACATGAAGGGACCTGTCCAGCTAGGAAGAACATTGTGCCATTGCCCTGGGTTAATTGTCTGAGCCTATGGAGGAAAAATGTTCTTGCTTGCTAATTGCATGCTCAGAAAGTATACTGTTTAAAAGCACTTCCAACAGTTTTGAAACCTCGGCCTTAAGGACAACAGTATATATCATATGCTGCCATCTGCATAGAAAAATAGAAAGCATATATTTACATATGCAGATAATGTTTCTGGAACTCTTTGCAGGACTTGGCAACGGTGACTGCCTCTGGAAAGAAAACAGAAAGACTGGAAGCCAGAGGGTCAAGTTGGAATCTTTCCCTGTGACTGTGTGTTCATTTCTGTTTTGATGCTCTAAAAGCATCTTGTTTGAGTCACACATCTGTACATGGACAAGCCAGTGGTGGCTCCTTCCATTATTGATAATGCAGTGCCTTTTACTGCAGACGCTCTGGGCATGGGCAAGTTCTACACCACAAATGTGAGCATATGCCTAAGTTCACAATGTACCCACATGTACACACACATCCTGACATATTGCTTATAATTTAGCGCATAATTGCATATTGGCGAGTTTAAAAATAGAATACTGAATGAGGAAGTTGGTAGCAAATATGCCAAGTTTGTGTGCAGTGTCTCTGCATGTGTAGAGTGTATGCGTGTGTATGTGTGCGTGTGTATGTGCTTGCACATCTCTGTGTGTGTGTGGATGTGCTTGCACATCTGTATATGTGTGTGTGTATGTGCTTGCATATCTGTATGTGTGTGTGTGTATGTGCTTGCACATCTGTGTGTGTATGTATGTGCTTGCACATCTATGTGTGTGTGTATGTGCTTGCACATCTATGTGTGTGTGTGTATGTGCTTGCACATCTGTATATGTGTGTGTATGTGCTTGCACATCTGTATGTGTGTGTATGTGCTTGCACATCTGTATGTGTGTGTGTATGTGCTTGCACATCTGTATGTGTGTGTATGTGTATGTGCTTGCACATCTGTATATGTGTGTGTGTGTATGTGCTTGCACATCTGTATATGTGTGTGTGTGTATGTGCTTGCACATCTGTATGTGTGTATGTATGTGCTTGCACATCTGTATGTGTGTGTATGTGCTTGCACATCTGTATATGTGTGTATGTATGTGCTTGCACATCTGTATGTGTGTATGTATGTGCTTGCACATCTGTATGTGTGTATGTATGTGCTTGCACATCTGTATGTGTGTGTGTGTGTGTGTGTATGTGCTTGCACATCTGTATGTGTGTGTGTGTAGGCCAGAAGATATCAATAATGGGTGTCTTCTATCATTCTCTACCTTATATTTTGCAACATGGTCTCACTAAACCTGGAATTCACTGATTTAGTTACACTGCCTGGCCAATGAGCCCTTTGGACCTACCTGCCTCTCGGAGCCAGTGTTACAGATGCACATCTCTGGTTTATGTGGAGCTAGGGATCCAAACTCTAGTCCTCAGTCTTGGACAGCAAGTGCTTTACCCACTGAGCCATCTCCCTAGCCTCATATGAAAAATTAATTCTTCATAGATGAATTGTAAGTGCTGTTTTCTTCTCTATCTCTGTGTATATAAAATATTTCAACCCAAAGGTTTCTTAAACATAGCTCCCGATTCTGTGTTTTCAAAGAGCAATGTCTTACCTGGGATGTCTTTAAAGGAATCCCCACAGGAGCGAGTCTCTAGGCGTTAAGATTGGCCTTTTATTAGAACTGCCTAGCTTTCTTCTAATTTTCACTTATTTGACATCATTCAGGGATGACTCATATTTGCTAGTGTCTTACCTTAGATCAGCTCATTTCACTTTAACAAATGCTTATTGAACAAGAATTCTGGGCTCACCATGGGCTAGGTACACAGGGCTATCAAGACAAAAAAGACACAATGTAGCTCTATTCTTGTAGGAATAATGATCCTTTCTCTAAGACTTTTATGAAGTAGGAAACGTTTTTACATTGAATCTAGGCTTTAAATAAAATACTTCTCACTCATCAGCTCCATGCATGGGCTTCCCTCCTCCTGAAATCTTCCCACGGGATCATTATTTTAAGTACTGTCTTTGCTAGAAGATAACCTTCAAAGGCAATTGTGATAGTTCTCGATTACTGGAGTAGCTTTAAAGCAATAAGAGACTGAAGAGGGCAGCTGGAGAGATAACCTAATGGTTAAGAACACAGGCTTCTCTTGCAAAGGACCGGAGTTTGTTCCTAGCACCCACATGGTGGTTCAGCACACTCTATTCCAGTTCAAAGAGATCCCATGCCCTCTTCTGGCCTCTGCAGGCACTGCACACACATGGTACACAATACATACAGGCAGGTAAAACAACCAAACACATAAAATAAAAATAAGTAAATCTTAGGGAAATAAAAGGCTGAAGAAGCCTCATGGTCAAGAAAAAACAACTAATCCTGAGAAATGATAATTACATTTCTTAGCAAAAGAATCCTGGTAGCTTCTATTTATTTTAACATCCTCCACTAGTTGTGAATTCAAGGCCAGTGTACTTACCGTGTCAAGAACACACTTATATCTACAAAGGAGCTAAACTGAAATGCTTGACAGACACTGTCCCTGGGGTGTGGGATAGTACCAAAGGTCTCAGCTATTGAGGGAGAGGGCTGGTAAGAGCATAAGGAAACTCCAGAAGGTAGCCGGAATAGGGGAGGAGACCCAAGGCCTTCAAGGTGAGTGGGTCTTGGGGCACACAGAAAGCATGTCTGTCTTGCTGTATTCTTGCTGGAGTTCTCTGGGAACTGTCACAGCCTGACTGCTTCACAGTAGCCCAGGCCCAGGTTGACCCTGACACACTTTGTTTTTTAAACTCCTCTTGGCTTTTTAGCCCCTCCTTTCCTTGGCCCCAGCCCCAGCAAGCGCCCCCATCATTGACTTGCATTCTGGCTGAAATCAGAGCATTATCTATTGGGAAAGCAAACCACTTCCCTGCCAATCAGCTCAGAGGAGCATACAACTTCTAATCCATCAGGCCCTCAGTGCCAGGCAGGAACCTCCTCACCTACAGACACTCCCTGACATGGCTATCTTCTTCTTCTTCTTCTTCAAGAATGACCCTCCCCCGTCTCATCAGGAGAGATCCATCTGTGGGGGTTCACTTCCTCACTTTCCCTTCTTTCTACTTAAGATCAGTCATTTCATCCATCTCTCTTTGTGGCAGACAGACTCTGAACTAGCTCAAGACTGTTCTGCCTCCCGTGTTTTATTTGCACCTTCATGGACTCTCTTCCTCGTAATGTATGTGTATGGGGAGGGGCTATACTGTTGTCTTCAATAGGAAATGGCAAAGGTGACGTCTGCCGTAGTCTGGGTCTGGGCCCATTCCAGTTTCCTTTCTGTTGCTATAATAAAACGTTTGGATCACAAGCAACTTGGGGAGAAAAAGATCTATTTGGCTTACACTTCCGGTCACAGAAGAAGAAACTATGGAGGAACACTGTTTTCTGGCTCACTTGCAGGCTCATACTTCACAAGCTTTCTTATTCATCCAGGACCTCCTGACCAGGGAATGGTGCCACCTACAGAAGGCTGGACCCTGCTGTATCACTTACTAATCAAGAGCACCCCCACATACATACCCTAAGTCTGATCTGGGCCTCAAAGGACTCCCTTCTGAGCTGACTCGAGGCCGAGTCCAGTTGACAGTGGGAGCTAATTAGAACAGTGTCTCCACGTGTTGAAGGCCTCGTCCTCAATCTGCACTACTGTGATGGGAGGTGATGGGTGGCAAATAAGACCTCAGAGATGAGCCTTGGTCAGAGATCCCCTAACTGTGGCCTGTGACAAACAGCAAGGCAAAGGTCCTGCTCTGCTGTGGCCAGATTCCTGACCCACAGGGACAGTGAGTAACAAATGTGTGTTGTCTTAAGTTGCCAAGTTTGCAAAGGTTTTGTGTTGTAGGAGCCTGTTCTTCAGCCTCATGTTGGTTTGCCAGATGTTGGGGGTAATTAATCCTTCAAGGGTTTAATTAAAACAAGGAGACATTTTCATACAGATAAGCCCGCCAGACCTCAGCAGGGGGAATGGCGTCCTGGCAAGCGCCATCTTTGATGGTCGCTGACACCCCCTCTGCCTCATCCAGAGTTTTGTCCAACCAAAGCCCCTCCTTCCTGATCTAAAGGTCTACTTATGTGATGAAAGATAATCTCATAGCTTAACTCCTCCCACAGTCTTTTGGCAGCTGAACTATGTCACCTTTATGGTGGGACAGGCAGCTCAAGTGGGAGAGGTCCCTTTGTTGCCTGAGGCTGGTGAAGCTTCAACTGCTCTGCTCACAACCTGCGGACAGGTATTGCAAGCAGTCCTTTAGCAGAAAGCAGCAACCATTTATATCTACAAAGCAGGCCTTTTCTGGTATAAGATCATACATCCTGCCAGCACTGCAGGCTGCCAGCACAGCGATTAGCTTTAAGGTACAGGGGTACACACACACACACACACACACACACACGCACAGAGCAATCAGCAAATACAATACCTGCAGATATGTTCAAATACTCCCCAACAATTCTGTTACACAGCAGGAGACAAGGAATGAATCCCTCTTTCTTTCATGTCTCAAAATAACACATGTCTCTTCAACCTCGTTCCAGCTCCAGAGCCCTCCCACATCTGTTCCTAGCCACACTTCTCTCTCTTACTTCTTCGCATCTGAGTTACATAGAAATGCATCCTCGGCCATGCTAATCCTGCGGTCCTGTGATGGGGAGCAGCTGAACAGCTACCCACTGCTGTCTGTGGCCTCTCAGTGTGATCCTTTGCACGGTCCTCCTTGGACCATCCACGTTCTTCTTCTCCTGGGCCACTAGTTCACACCTTTTCCCTCCTTCTCAAACCTCCAACACCCTTCCCTCTATCCTGTCTTTCAGCTGATGAATTTGATTTGTATTACCCAAGAGACTGGTGTCTTTATACCCATCCTGTACCTGCCAACTGATCTGATCTGCATCCGTTGCCCCAACACACATTGCAATTAACTAAGTGTTGGAGCCTTCTTAAGGTACTCTCTACCTGTACAATAGCCTCTTTGCCTTTCACAGGTCCAATCCATAGCACCAGGACAGTCTCCTGCAACTTGAGTTTTCTCTCTAATGGGTTCTTTCCATTCACACATGGACCATATCCTAAAAAGAAAAATAAAGGAAGGAAGGAAGCGGGGGGGAGAACTCTATTGGACTCATCTTTCTCTCTTACTTGGTGCCACTCCATGTTCCTAGTCTCCTTCGTAGCAGAATTCCTCCATTATGTCCAATTTCTCTCTTGAGATTCTCTCGATTCCCCTTCAGTCAGGCTTCCCCGACACCCACCATACAGCTCTTGTCAGGCCACCAGTGCCCGCCATGTGGCTACCTACGGCAGGTAATTCCCAGCCTCTCGCTGCCTTGACTCAGCAGCTTGTCCTTTGAACACCTTCACTTCTCTTTGGGACATCATGGACCTCTGGTTCTCCTTTGCTTGTTCTTTCTAGCCCCAGCTTTCCTGCCAGGATCCCTTTCTCCCCGTGCCTACTCTATAGATGATCCAGTCCCTTCTCACAGCCTCAGCACCACCCATGTGCTGAGAACTTCAGTGGTAAGTGTCCAGCCGGGATCGCACCCAAGCCGTGCGCTCACATTCCAGCCACCTACTCAGCATCTGCACTGGGATGTGAGAGAACACAGAAATCACCGTGACTAAAACTGAACTAACTTCTACCCAGCGCTGCTTCCCTTGCCCCTCACAGCTCCGTCTTCCCAGGTGTTGATGTCAATATCATGAACTTGTTCTGGATCTCTTGTCTCACATGAACTCATCATGTGGGCTTTACACTCGCAAAACAACTTGAGGATCTATCCTCCTCTCCACTGCCACTATGCCAGCCCAGGCCGCCTGTCACGATTACTCAATGGCGTCCTTACTATTCCCGTATCCTCTGCCCTTGCCCTTCATCAGTCGGCTCCCAACACAGACACCAGACTGGTCAACCTAAAGGATAAATTATATTACCCCCCTAATCAAACTTTAGAAGCTTCCAATAGAAGCCTGTCTCTGCAGGAGCCTGTGATAAAGCTTTGCATGATCTGTCTATGGCCCCATCATTATTTCTCTGAACTCTCCTACCACTTGTTCATTCTGTTCCAGCCACAAATGCCTCCTTGTTCTTCCTCTGGCCATAGGGCTGCTTCTGCTTCAGTTCTGTTTGCATACTTCTCAAGGCCTTATGCCCAAGCATAAGTTCCCAGCAAGGCTGTCCCTAACTTGTCCTGTTGAGAACGGCCACTCAGTCATCTCTTTTCCCTGCCTGCTTTTAGTTGGGGTTCTATTGTTGTGAAGAGACACCATGACCATGGCAACTCTTATAAAGGAAAGCATTTAACTGGGGCTGGCTTACAGTACAGAGGTTTGGTCCATTGTCATGTCAGGCATGGTGCAGGCAGGCAGATATAGTACTGGAGAAGGAGCTGAGAGTTCTACATCTGGATCGGCAGTCAGCAGGGAAGAGAGAATAAGCCACTAGCTATGGCTTGAGCTTCTGAAACATTAAAGCCCTCCCCAGTGACACACTTCCTCCCACAAAGCCACATTTCCTAATGAAGCACCATCCCCTGTGAGTCTATGCAAGCCATTTTCATTCTAGGAGCACACTGCCCTTGGTGTGTCTTCCTCTTTATCCCTGAAGCAGGTTCTAGCTCACTGCTCACTCCATCATTGCTACTTGCCTCCGACCAGGAAATACCACCTACTTGAGGGCAGAGGCGTTTGACTAGTCGTTTACTTCTGCACATTGGCACCTGGCACTTGGTGAATATTCAACAGAAACCGTAGGATGCATATAATACTGTTATTAAAAGATGTTTGGCCTTGAGGAACACTTGAGGCCATAGAGACTACAGTAAACTGACAGCCGTGTTCTTATTCCATGGCCAGAAATTTGACCAGTCACCTTCATTTGGGTGAGGACCACATCCGCACCTCTGATCTCCACATTCATATAGCAGGCTGCACAATTTTTTGACAGGAGTCGATACCTCACGGTACCTCTTTTTATAATTTTCATCATAGAAACATAGGGTATACCCCTAGCCACCCCAGTGAAAAGTTATGGTCTGGAACACTCGGGTAAATGTGTATGGGGCCCCTGTACTGTGCCGCCCAGGAGGCCAGATGCTGGTACCCCAGGATGATGCACAGCTGCTCTTTCCCGGGAGCCAAGGGTCAAGTGATAGCCACTGAGGTAGGGTACAGGATGCTAGTGTTCATTTTCCTAAAGTGGAAGCATCTACCTTTATGATCATTAAGATGCTATACATTCCTATAAGCAATTTGATCCAGGAAATAAAATAGAAGATGACAGTCACCGGTGATTTCACATCCGAGAGAGAGCTACTGCTACAGGCGGCATGTACTCTTCCTGACATTTTCCGGTGCACATTGAGTGTGGCTGCAGACTTTACGCTGGGTGCCATGCTAGAGCTTCAGTGAACTCATTTTAAATCCCAATGGTCCTCTGAAACAAACACAAGTGTTAGCCCCCTTTCGTAGGTAAGGAACCTAAAGTTTGATATGGTCTAATCAGATCCCACAGGTTGAGAGGAGTCAGTCAGCTCAGACTGAGCAGTGAATCTGGTAACAACTCTGAGTTCTTGACACACCTTCCAGGGACTTGGCCTTACTAGGCTGAGGCAGGTGGCAAATGAGAGAATAAGAAAAAGCAGACACATACAGACACATGGGCAGAAATGCTGGGAATTGGGTGGCCTGGGATCTTAGATGGAGAAACTGAAGCCGTAGCCACACCCCCACCCTGGAAGCTCATTGTGTTTGTTATATAGAGTTGAACAAGGAGGAGCGGTTATCACATTCAGATGAACAAAGAAGCAGGGTTTCTGCTATCCGGCTGGACCAAGGAGGTTCAGCTAATCTCAGTAGGAGCAGTGTCTGCAGAGGACCCCTCTTCAGGACGTAAATATCTAGAGGGAGAAATCTATGGTGGCATTTTCTGCACATGCTATCAGCATTTGCACTCAGACCCTCAAGGAAGTCTTTGCCAACCCCAAGCCTCACACCCCAGGGCAGGGCTTTCCGTTTGTGAATGGGTCTGAGGGTATGGAATCCTCAGCATGCTGGTGTCAACAGCACATGCTCTCAGGGCTTCCCGTGCTGCCTTCAAAAGAAACCTTAGAAACCAGTAGCTATTACAAAGGCTTAATTCTTGCTTATGCCAATGCCATCATGGACCAACCCTGGCTCTGTGCCAAGCAGTCCTTTTTCCAGGGCCCAAACTGAGGCTATAGGAGTCCTGAAATTGTCAGTACACTGGTCATCAGAGAGCATAAAAAGAGAACATGGGAGAAGCAAAGATGGCTCTCAAAGGCTTCTACTTGGAAGGAACAAGTATCACTTCCCTCATTAGCCAAAGTTGGTCATGTGACTAGCCTGTATTAATGAACAGCAAAGAATAATGTTCCCTTAGGAAGAAGACAGTAAATACTTAACAATAACATACTCCACTGACAGCTATGGCCTGGGATTTTTAACCCCATCTGTCTTTGAATCTTAAAACCTTAAATACACACACACACACACACACACACACACACACACACACACATATATATAATATATTTATATATATTTATGTATATAAATATGTATGTACTTAAGGTTTCAGATATATATATAAATACACATCACCCTATATATATTTATATATCTATATTATTTATATTTTATTATATAATTTATTTATAATATATTATATAAATATTATACAAATATATATAGGATGATAGGATATATATATCTTAAACCTTAAATACATACATCATCCTATATATTATATAACATATTTATATATATTTCTCTATATATTATTGTATATATATATCCTATCAGCAGGAGTTCACACATTGCTGAGTAACCTCTTTTTTTTTCATCCTATCTATATTGTCTCTCTTGCTACATTGGTTTATTTAGACTTAAAGTTGTTTCAAGGTTACAGAGATAAACATAAAATGTTCCCATTCTGCCTGCTGAGATCCAGCCCAGAGCCTCGCCCCTGGAATGAGCCATGTTCCCAGCATCTTGGTATCGAGTTTAGATGTGACATTCAGCACATATATGCCATGCCTTGGAGTGACTTGTCTACATACCTGTCTCCTTCACTCAGTGTTGAGCATTGTAGTTGTACTTACAGGGAGGCTCAGCACATGAAGATGAGGTGATTTCGTAGGTGCAAACCCTGCCAGACCTCAGCAGAGGGAACCACCATCATGGCCAGTGCCATACTGCCAGTGGAACCCTGAGCATCTGAGCTCAAGTTGACTCAGAACTCCTCAGGTGTTCTACTGATAGCACGTGCAGATCATTAACAATTAAACAACCCCCACATAACACCAAGACCTAGGTAGATCCTCACCCAACAGTTCATAAAACAACATTGTAAACACAAATCAAAATAAATTTCCACAACATTTGCCATTTTCTGTATTAAAAAAAAATGCTTTGCCTTTACAACACAATTTAACACTATACCAGCAAAACTACAAGAGGAACAATCATGAGGGATGCTAATGCACAGGACCCAGTGAAACCAAACATCTATAAAGCTTTTCACAGTGTCTTTGGACAGCAGAAAAACACTGGAACTCACTCACAATCTTCTGGGCTCCTCCAAAGGGCTTGGATCACTTTTCTGGCTCTGCCTTTTGTAGCATATACGGTTTGTCCTCTAGGGTCTGGCTGGCTTCACTGTACTGCTGCTGCCATTCCTGGTGGTCGTCCCCTGGTACTGACATCTTCAGAACTGCTGGGGTCCCTTGCTGCAACCGGGCCGCACTTTCACTAGTAGCCTCTCCTGGGCTCTCTTCATGTGCAAGCCTCAACTTCTCTGCATGACCCCTTCAATCTGGGCTTTTAATGCTACTTTGACCCTACCTTCACTAACACAGCTCCTGGCCTCTTAAAGTACCAAGCTTCAGCTGCTTTCCAAAGACTTTCCTTCATGCCTTCAAAACCAGCACCAGCTGGATGACTCTCACAGTACCAAGCTTGGCTACCAGCATGAGATACAAACTTGGCCATGTCTGAAGACAGCTTTTGTATGCTGACCCTGAGGAAACACTTTCCAGATTTTAAGATAGAGTCTGGTTTGCAGAAAAAACAGTCCTTGTCTGCAGGAAGGGTCCTCTCGTGGGTGGAGTTCTCATTACCATCACCAGTGTCAGTACCGCTTGTAGTCAGGTTTGCAGAAAGAAAAAAAAAAACTGTTCAATTTAAATAAGTGGCTTTCTGGCTCTAAGCCACAGCTTCCACAACAACAGGGGGTCCTGGGCCGGTGGGAAGAATTTCCAGTTGAAACATTCTGGCAGTTTGGCATTCTTTCTCACTACCACTATGCAGAAAACTATACCCTTCTTTACCTCAAACAAAAGACCCACTTGGGCTTCACACACACAAAAAGCCATCAACAAACTCAGTGTATAGAACAATGTGCTCTGGTTTCCATTTCCTGTGCCCTGGCTGCTGTCAGCAGCAGGTGGGAGAGTCAGCTCCATGATCAGGAAAAGCCATGGACACCTGCTTCTTCCCGCTGCCAGCTGAATTTTTTGTTTTTACAATGAAAATGCCTCTGTCATCCTCGCTGAGCCACCCAGTAGATGTACTACTACAGAGCATCTTGAAGTACAAATCCTATCAATGTACAGAAGGCTTTTTCTTTGTCCTGGTCCTTGGTGCACTCAATGTGCAACATCGTCTGTTGGCCTTGCAGTTTGTAGTTACCCCATTGTTACTGCGCTGCCAAGGTCAGGACTTCTGTAACATCTATGTCACCAGATCAGGCAGAGCTTGTTGGCTAAAGGAGAGTTACAATCTGCTCTCCTAAGTGGAGCGTGGTGGCACATGACTTTGAGAGGCAGAAGCATGGTGCTCTTACTGAAGAGAGGGCTTCCCTGTCCCCTCCACCCCAATACTAAGAACACTCTCAGGTTGGAAAGCTCCTTTTCATGTGCTCAGAATTTATTGATTTTACATTTTTGTTTATGTGTATGAGTGTTTGCCTGCATGTATACCTGTGTTATACATGCATGTCTGGTGCCTGCAGAGGCCAGAAGAGGGCCTGGAACTGGAGTTACATGTGATTGTGAGCCCTGTGTGGGTGCTGGGAAATGAACCCAGGTGCTCTGCCAGAACAGCCAGTGCTGTTAGACACGGAGCTGCCTTTGTTTATAAGGGTGCCACCATCTGCTGTAAAGGCCCTGACCACCTGGAGAAAAGCCCCCTCCTCAGCAGACAGTCACGGGTTCTATGGCACTGGGCAGATCCACCTGGAAACAGGAGCTCAGGCCTTATTAAGTCCTGTCCTTAACAGCAGTCACCAGTGAAGTTGAATGAGCTCCTGTGTATGTGGCATTCACAGCTTTTCCCAGGAGGGCACTAAGGACAAATGTTGCATCCTCTTTTGTTCCCAAGCCAGCTCTATCCCCTGGGGGTGCGTTGGAAAAGTAGGCGTGAGTGAAGCCAAAACCAAACAGGCAGAGCAGCTTTCTCAAATGTGATGTGTAGGTACTGGGAGCCCATCGTGCTCCCCTCCCTTGGCCCCTCAGCAGCACGGCCAGGTTTCCGCCTTACCCCACTCTGCTGTGCAGTGACGCTCTGTTCTCAGTCTGCTCCTGCTTTGGGGACCCAGGCTGGAGTGGGAAACCCGCCCTTGGTCTGGCCACAAGGACGTTATCGCTGCTCACCACGCCACTTCCCGTCACATATCCTGTGCCAGGACCATCTTGCAGTTTTCGAGCGTCTCATCACCATTTCCTGAGCCGCAGCTCATGCTGTGAAGTGGCTGCAAAATTTCACTTGGGGTTATTGGGACCACATACTTCCCGAGAAAAGGGGCAACAACAGTTCTTTCTTCAGGGATCCAGAGACAGCCCAGCTTTCCTGTGACATCCCGGATGTTACAATCAGGACCAGGCCTCGTGAGTTTATCTAAGAAGAGATCCTCTAGGCAGAGAGAAAAATCTCACCAAACAACAAATATACATCCAGCAAGATTACTTGCTGTATAAAAGCACTCACTAGGGAAGCTAATGGCCTGAGTTGGCTCCCCAGAACCCATGTGAAAAGCTGGATGCATTGGCACACATCTGTAACTCCGATGCTCCTGACCTGAGCAGGAAGGCTGATAGAAAAATAGATATAAAAACTGAATTGGAAACCTGTTCATTTTGAGGGAATATTAGCTACATCTTTGGGGTTGCAAAATATGGCAGGTCAAGCTGATTTAATTCTACAGTGCTGGGTATCAGACATTTATTTTACCGCTTTTTAAATTATTAGTTAAGTCATCTGATAAGATGCCACCATTTTCAGTAAGAACTCTAGCTGGGAAAGGGGTTGTAAGAGAAGACGGTTGAGGAAGGCAGGAAGGCTAATGCAGCCCACTGGAATCACTTCACACTAGGATTTTAATTACGTAAATGTAAAAGCACTGGAAAGCCATCTACACGTGCAACAGGCAAGAGGAACAAGGTTGTGTTAAACACTGCAGTCATGGTTCAAAGGAAAATGAGAACCTTAGTCAGGGACACAACTTGAAAGAGAGTGTATGCAATTCCAGTGAGAGGGGCATAGAGAGAACCCCTGGCTTCAAGCCAGAAAGACACTGTTGAGATCCCTCAGAAGGGAAGAGCTCTGAGGCAAAGCATGATGGGAATTGTACACACACACTCCTCCTGTGGAGGTTTGCGTGAGAATGGCCCCCTTAGGCTCCTGTGTTTGAAGGCTTGGTCTTTGGTTGGTGACTTTTTGAGAAGGATTAAGAGGTGTGGGCGTGTAGGAGGAGGCGTGTCCTTGTTGGAGGAGGTATCTCACTGGCTTCGAGGTTTCAAAAGTCCATGCCAGACCTAGTCTCTCTTTCTGCTGGTTGTCTGAGCATCAGACTAGAAAGCGCCATGCCTGCCTGTGTACCACCACGCCCTTCCGCTACCAGGGACTAACCTCTGAAACTGCAAGTCGGTCCTCAATTAAATGCTTTCTTTTATAAAAGGTGTCTTGGTCTTGGTGTCTCTTCACAGTAATAGAACAGTCATTAAGAAATCTTCAGAATAAAGTTCAAATCCCATGCCGTTTGTTTTTGGCAGGAATGAAACTATTCCTGTGAAACTACTTCCTAATGACTAGATCCTTGAGAATCAGGGCTACCTGGTGCAAGCTGTCAGCGTGTAGCTAGTGCATACCTTCCCCAGACTCACAGACAGACCCTGCCTCAAGGAAGAAGGTGATACTTCCCAAGAGTTGTCCTTAGACCTTCACATCACATGGCATAAACATGCCTACCTTTACACCACACACACACAAACACACACTCAAAAAAAGTCAGGATATATATACATCATGCTATATTCATGGAGGAAAACCAAACTCTCCGTCCAAAGAAGGAGACAGCCCTGGCTGTGTTGAACCGTCTACCAAGTGTATTAAAAGATGAGGGGCCAACAAGATATCTCAGCAGGTAAAAGTACCTGCTGCCAAGGCTTGTGACTTGAACTTGATCCCAGTGACTGCACGTAGCAGAAGGTAAAAACTGACTCCTGAAAGTCCTCTGACCTCCACTCTGTGCACTGGCATGTGCATGTGCATGTGGACACACACGACAAAATGTTTAAAAACATTTAAGGAGAGACGAAGGGCTGAGGAGATGGCTCAGTAAGTAAAGCACTTGCCAGGCCAGCATGAGGAGCTGGGCTTGCAGCTCTAGCACCCATGTGAAAAGCTAGGCACACTGGTACATGCCTGGAACGGGCAGCAGAGAGAGGAGGCTCGCTGGAGCATCCTGGCACAGCAAGCTAGGCTTGCCCGGTGGTGAGTTCCAGAGTCAGAAGAGAACCTTTCTCAAAACACAAGGTAGAGCTCCATGGAGGATGACAGCAGCAAACACACGGACATGCATGCACATAGACCGTCCGTACACACACGGACAAGCACACACACATGGACAATCCGTATACACACGGACATGCACACACATAGACCATCCGTATACACACGGACATGCACACACATAGACCATCCGGATACACACGGACATGCACACACATAGACCATCCGGATACACACGGACATGTCTACACACATATAGAGACCATCCGTATACACACGGACATGTCTACACACATGGACCATCCGTATACACACGGACATGCACACACATAGACCATCCGTATACACACGGACATGCACACACATAGACGATCCGTATACACACGGACATGCACACACATAGACCATCCTGTATACACACGGACATGTCTACACACATAGACCATCCGTATACACACGGACATGCACACACATAGACCATCCATATACACACGGACATGCACACACATAGACGATCCATATACACACGGACAAGCACACACATAGACCATCCGGATACACATGGATATGTACACACATAGACCATCCGTATACACACGGACATGCACACACATAGACCATCCATATACACACGGACATGTCTACACACATAGACCATCCGTATACACACGGACATGTCTACACACATGGACCATCTGTATACACACGGACATGCACACACATAGACGATCCGTATACACACGGACATGTCTACACACATAGACCATCCGTATACACACGGACATGTCTACACACATGGACCATCCGTATACACACGACATGCACACACATAGACCATCTGTATACACACGGACATGCACACACATAGACCATCCGTATACACACGGACATGCACACACATAGACCATCCGTATACACACGGACATGTCTACACACATAGACCATCCGTATACACACGGACATGTCTACACACATGGACCATCCGTATACACACTGACATGCACACACACATGGACCATCCGTATACACACGGACATGCACACACATAGACCATCCGTATACACACGGACATGCACACACATAGACCATCCGTATACACATGGACATGCACAGACACATGGACAATCCGTATACACACGGACATGCACACACATAGACCATCCATATACACACGGACATGTCTACAAACATAGACCATCCTATCCAAATACACATGACACACACAGGCACATAAATTCTCCATATACACATGAACATACACACAATCCATATATACATGCACATTGACTGTCCAAGTACACATGACACACACATGCACAAAGACTGCCTGCATACACAAGGACATGCTCACGCACACGCATGCACATATAGACTGTATGTATACACATGCACTCAAAGTTAGAAAATGAAATAAGCAAAGAAAACAGTGCCCTAAGTATGTGGTGTCGTTCAGGGAAGACAGCAGTGCATGTGTACAGTAATACTTCTAGAGAGATTCGCCCACCCCACTCTCCATCCTCACAAAATTGTAGCTGAGGTGATCCTGAGGGAGAGCTGCAGTAGCGAGGAGACAGGGATGTGGGTTTTCTGTTTCCATTTAAGCCTGCAGACTTTGATGAGCTTTGACAAATGGATATTATGCTCTTTTATCCTCTAATTCTGTGCAAATATCACAAAAATGCTGAGTTAGTCTTTGAAAATTCTGTAGAATAAATTTATATAAAATACTTCCTTTTGTGTGTGTAATGAGTGTTTTTTATTTTTCTGCGGCATGACTATGCTCTGTGTGAGTGTCTGGACCAGAAGAGGGCGTCAGGTGCCCTGGAGCAGACAGTTGTGAACGCCATGTGGGGTGCCGGGAACCAAACTCAGGTCCTCTGGAAGAGCATCTCTCCTCTGGTTGGTGAAATGCAACAGGAGTAGGGTGTCACTGTGGAAAGCTTGGTTGTTCCAACCTTTCCCTTTTAAGATAAGGTCTTGCTATGTGGCCTTTGCTGGCCTGAACTTGCTATCTAGATCAGGCTGGCTACATCTGGCCAGTTAATCTAAAGATAAATCCTGTAAGCTGGGAAGTGGTGGTGCACGTCTTTAATTCCAACACTCAAGAGGCAGAGGCAGGCGGATCTCCGTGAGTTCGAGGCCAGCCTGCTCTACACAGTGAGCTCCAGGACAGCCAGAGTTACAACAGAGAAACCCTGTCTTGAGGCAAACAAACAAACAAAGCAAAACAAAACAAACAAAAAGATAAATGCCCTTTTTGGTAGTGAGTCACTTGGGAAAGGCAATGGGGTTTGTGGGACATGACTCGGGCTAGCTTTGTAAACCCAAAAGACCTCTACCTGACATAGACTGTCAGACTAGAAATCTCTTCATTTTATAGTCACCATATGAAAAGCCAGGGATGTTTTATTGGTCTTCCTCGGAGATGGTATCTAGCTGTACGTCCCAAGCTGGCCTTAAACTTCCATTGGTTCTTCTGGCTCAGCTTCCTGAGCACTGGGGATGTGTGCATGTGGGGGTGGTTTGTTTAAAGTTCAGCATTTCCAGATGGTACCCCAAGATATATATGACTTATCCAGTGTCTAAATAAATCCAGTTTAATGTTCTGGCTGCAACTCCATCATCTCAGGGAGTGGAATGGCATTCCACTTCAGGATGGTTAAAATAAACTATGCTGGGGCTGGAGAGATTGCTCAGTGGTTAGGAGCGATTGTTGCTCTTCTAGAGGCTCACGTTAGATTCCCAGCGTCTACACTGGGTATTCACTGGTGCCTGTAACTCCAGTTCCAGCAGAGTCAGCACTCTCTTCTGGACTTCAGGGCACTCACCCACATGTAGTATACACTCACAGGCACAAACACATAAACAAAAGTAGAGATTATATTTTTAAAAGGGAAATACATCATGCTGAACGCCCTGTGGGAACTGACTGGCCAGGTAACAGAGAACACAGAGACACAGGGTAAGTTGCCTCCAGCAGAGCGAGGAATTAAAATGGTGCAGGAGCTTCCTGAGATGTGGTACGATGTAAGGATTGTCATGTCAGTCTCCGCGTCAATGGAACCTATTTCCTGACCTTAAAAGGAAGTTTTTCACACAAAGAAAATATTTTCTCCCTGCTATGGTTTGTCGCCTGTAGCAGTAGTACTCTGCCATGGCAGCCCAGCCAAGGATGACATGCAGGCATGATCATGGGTGGAAGCCCTGCCAGACCTCAGCAGAGGGAACCGCCACCATGGCCAGCACCACACTCGACAATGGAACCCTGAGCCTCTGAGCTCAGAACTCCTCAGGTGCAGATCATAAGCAACCAACTTCCCCCACACAAACCTGCAGACAATACAAAATGCCAAGGCCTATGCATCTCTTTTTCTAACAGTGCACAAAAACAATTATTTTAAACACAACTAAAAACAAACTTCCACAACAATTCCCTTTTTCTGTATAAGTCAATAAAAATTGTTTTACTCTACAATACAATTTAATACTACACCAGCAAAACTATTTACAAGAGGAGCAATCACGAGGGTTGCTAATGCACAGGACCAAATGAAACTGAACATCTATCAAGCTTTTCTTTGGACAACAGAAAAACATCAATGTCCAATTATCTGGAATTCACTCACGATCTTCTGGGCTCCTCCAAAGGGCTTGGATTGATTCTCTAGCTCTGTCCTCTGCAGCACACACAGCTTGTCCTCCAGGTTCTGGCTGGCTTCACTCCACTGCTGCTGCTGTTCTTGGTGGTCATCCCACGGTACTGGCCTCTCCAAAATGCTGGGGTTCCTTATTGCAACTGGGCTACTCTTCCACTAATAGCCTCTCTCCATGGTGTCAAGCCTCAACCTCTTTACATGACCCATTCGGTCTGGACTTTCAACTGCTATTGAGGCTGCACTTTAACCAATAGCCTCTCTTGGCCTCTCATGGTGCCAAACTTCAGCTACTCTCCAAAGACTCCCTCATGCCTTCAAAACCAGTAACACCTGGGTGACTCTTACAGTACCAAGTTCAGCCACCAGCAAGAGAAACAATCTTGGTCAGTTCTAGAAGACACTTTATGTGTGCTGACCCCAAGGAAACACTTTCCGTATTTTAAGATAGAGTCTGGTTTGCTGGAAAAATAACTGGTTACTCTGTCTGCAGGAAAAACAACTTGTATCCTTGTCTTCCAGAAGAGTTCCCTTATGGTGTAGAATTACTGCTTATGGACTGGTTTACAGGAAAAAACAAAAAACAAAACAAAACAAAACAAAAAAACCCAAAAAACCTTCAGTTTAACTAAGTGGCTTTTTGGCTCCAAGGTGCAGCTTCCACAGCAGCAGGGGGTCCCGGGCAGTGGGAAGAATCTCCAGTTGAAACATTCTGGTGATTTGGCATTCTTTCTCACAACCACTATGAGGAAACATACGCCCTTCTTCATAGACCTCAAACACAAATCCCACTAGGGCTTCACACACGCAAAAAGCTATCAACAAACTCAGTTATAGAACAGTGCATTCTGGTTTCTGCTTCCCACATCCTGGCTGCCACCAGTGCCAGTGGCAGTAGGGTGCATTAGCTCCATGATCAGGCAAAGTGGTCAAAACCTTGCTTCTTCTCTGCTTCCAGCTGCACTCTCTGTTTTCACGATGAAAATTCATCCAAAATATTTGTCCCAAACATGACTCTCACCTCGGAGCTTTTTCCTTTATTGATTTATTAATTTCACAGGCTTTTCTATTCATAGAGGCTTATTTCCTTTCTCTCTCTCCTTTTCCTTCAGGAGGCTTCCATTAATACCTTAATCTCTATCCTCTGGTAGCTTCCCTGAGTGTACTTTACCAGACTCTGTTGGTAAAGTACTTTTTCTTCTTTGTCTCCTAGTTGGATTAGCTA
This sequence comes from Cricetomys ansorgei, assembly GCA_026225945.1. Lineage (NCBI taxonomy): Eukaryota > Metazoa > Chordata > Mammalia > Rodentia > Nesomyidae > Cricetomys > Cricetomys ansorgei. Next base: position 39,215 of record JAMJFZ010003457.1, read on the forward strand.
TTGTGATGTCATGCCCCCTGTTGGGTACGCTGTTGTAGTACGCTGCTGAGGTGGCCTAGCCAAGGATGACATGGAGTGATCATGGGTGGAAGCCTGCCAGACCTCAGCAGAGGGAGCCACCATCATGGCCAACACCATACTCGACAATGGAACCCTGAGCATCTGAGCTCAGGTGTTTTATTGATTCAGAACTCCTCAGGTGCAGATCATAAGCAACCAACTTCCCCCACACAAACCTGCAGACAATACAAAATGCCAAGGCCTATGCATCCTTTTTTCTAACAGCGCACAAAACGATTATTTTAAACACAACTGAAAATAAACTTCTACAACAATCCCCCAAAGTCCCATGTGTTAAAGGCATGGCACTTGTGAGGTGGTGGAACCTAGTAGGTGGCTTTAGGTCAGTAAGGGCGTGCCCTTGAAGGGGCCCCAGTCTCTTCACTGTAGGTTGAAGGTTTGCCAGGGAAAAGCTCCTCCCCCTTGTGGTTGCATGCCGCTTGGACTTCCAGGAACAGTTTGGAGGGAGGTATATAAAAGGGGTACTGACAGCTGAAACAGCAGAGTCGACAGTTAGCAGTTAGAGCTGAGAGTTACAACAGAGTTGCAGCAGAGTTGCTCTAGTACAGAGAGAGAGAGAGAGAGCACAGAAGCTGGTGATAGGAGAAGCAGGCAGAAATAAGGCTGATAGGGAAGTAGGAAGAAATAAGGAACCCCAGTTCCCACAATACAAGAGGAGGAATCCACATAGACAGACTAGTGAGGGCAGCATTCACCACTAAACCCAAAGCAGGAAGTAGCTGCATCGCGAGACCCTGACCGCCCTCACCACAGGCAGAGCAATTCCTACATCCGTGTATCATGGTCGTCCAAGGTGCTCATCCATCTAATATAGATTCAATTTAAAGGATTATGCCAGACAGAATTAGATATACTGGTTTGAAAAATTACAGGAACCCTATGTTTATAACTGTTCCGTTTCGGTTGAATCAATTTTCTAAAGAGTCCTCAAGATCCGTCTACAGTATGCGCCTCTCAGATCAACTTTATGTTACAAGGAAGTACAAAGGGACCCCAGAATGTTTTATTTGGGGCCATCAGTAGCTGCCCAAGGGGACTGATGTTGAAGAAAGTGCATGAAATATCACTTACCACAGACGTTTCCACAGCAATGATTCCCTCCCACAAGCTGGATGAATTATTAATCAGTGGGTTCTAGGGAGGTCAAACCACAGGAAAGGCATATAATGGGCATCACTAGTGGGAGGGTAGCAAATACCACCCGGGGTCCCATACGAGGGCACCCGAGTAAGAGTGAGGGCTGATGCTACTCTTGCACAGTCTTCTGTGGCCACCCGGCGTATCCTTCCAAGCTTTGCAAAGGCACGTTATGCACTCCGCATCTCATCTCCATCTTGTCACGACACTAATGGGTTTGTTTTATGCACGATGGAATTAAGATGCAGAAAACCCCTGTATTGTACTGACTCCTGTGCCAGTTGCCTTCTTATTGCTATGAAGAAACGCCTGACAAAGTCAACCTGAGGAAGGATTCTGCTTGTTTGCTTATAGTTTCCGAGGGTTCACCCCACGAGGGTGTGGCCCCATGTGTTTGAGATGCTGTGTCAGAAGGGATTGTTAACCTCTTGGTGGACAGGAAACAGAGAGGGATACAAGAACGGCTAGGGCAACCTACAGCCCCCAAGAACATGTCTCACTGTGACCTAGTTCCTACAGATAGACCTGCCGGAGTGCTGCCCTGGCAGGTGGGACAGTTCCCCGAGAGGGGGTGTGAGGAATAGGAAAAGACAGAAACAGGAGACAAAGACTGGGGAGGGCGGACAGCAGCGGCTACTGTGTCAGCCCGGATTTTAATTAGCTCAGCAAATACATACACTTCTCAAGCATGTGAAACAGAATCTCCAGTTTTACAAACAATTCTTGTAATCTAGGCACTCTCCTTGCCCAAGGCCAGAAGAAACACTGAGGTCCCAGCCCTGAGCCCTACGCACGCTTTCCCACGAGTTAACAGATCAGACAGCCTACCAGTTTTTCCAGAGACCTTGCAATCAAGCAATGTGTTCAAGGTAGAGAAACATTAAGCTTCTCCTCCCATAACTCAGCTCTTCATCTCATGACTCGGTTTCCCTTATGGCTCCCAACATAGGCCCCACCTCCTAAGCTTTCTATGACCTCCCAAAATGCCAACTTGCTAGCTACTGAAAGGTTCCCATACGCGCCTGTAAAGGACGACAGCCTGTCAGGTACAAAGTGAAAGGGAGACAAAGATCATAGTCGTGGAACGCAGTCTTTCTCAGCCACCATTTTCAGGGACAGGTCCTTTACATAAACCCAGTTGTTTAAGGAATCCTGCCACAAGTAATTACAGCTGCCAAGGATTGTTCTCTACTCTAAAAAATCTAACTGGAGATGTATGGTGTCAGAAAAGACTCAGGTATAAGTCTACACATAATGTGGGACTGTCCAAGGGCTAAAAGTGTGCTGAAGCCGGCTTTTGAACCCTGCACCGTCCCTAGGGTTTGAAAACCGAAGGTGTTTGCTACTCCACACCTTAGTCCTGGCTTAAACCCAGCTAAAAATTTTAGATATTAACACTGCCTGCTTCACTGAAGCAAAGATGCTTTGTCTGCCCTGCAGGCTGGGACACAGGCTCAAATGTGTTCATCTGAGGTGGCACCAAGAGCCCTTGCCTCAACCTATCAGTCCCACTCTTGTGGGCAGACCACTCCCCCGACTGTGCCACATAAAAGGCACCCCAAAACCTGCAGTAAAGAGAGACGCCCAGAGAAGTGTGTCCTGAGTGTCTGTACTCGTCGAGGTACAAGGTAGCAGCAGGATGCGGTAAACCCATGGCCCAGACCCCTCACCATGTTGCTGTCACCCCCTGCCAAGCTTCGTGTGGCTTCTTGGCCTGGGCCCTGGACTCCAGACAAGAAGCCAGCAGTGATGGTGGGAACCCACGTGGTGAGGGGTTTCCACCCGCAGGACCTATAGTAAAGTAAAAATAATTCAGACCAGGACAAAGGGGATTTACCATTCACATTTTAAGAAATCTGTGTGTGTGCCTGCGCATGAGTGTGTGTGTGCACTCCCGCGCGTGTGCGTGCATACTTATGTATGAGTATGTCCGTGTGTAAATGCAGGTGCCCACGTTTCATTGTGCACCTTCTGTCTTACTGTCGGAGCACTGAGAGCACAGGATGTATGGCTGTGTCCACACTTACACGTGTCCAGGTCCTTGTGCTCACACAGCAGGCACTTTACC
>JAMJFZ010003457.1:45000-99918 GCA_026225945.1 Cricetomys ansorgei
TTATAAAATATTTTTTGTTTACTCTAAGTTTTCTATCAATTGATTTTTGACGAGTACGCAAGACGTTTAACAGGGAAAGAAGAAATATTTTTTAATGGTATGGGTGACTGCACAGTGTCAGTTTTGGAGCCAACAAGGTGTATCAGAAACACGATTACTGCTAATTGAAAACGTTCCCCAGTAACCTTCAATGACAGAACATAGTCAGCATTGGCCACTTCTGATAGTCTCTATGGAGGATGAACAGGAACAGGAGATACTGGGATAATGGGTAGCCACATGCAAAAGGCTAACTGTATACTCAATCTTCACTCTCCATACAAAAGCTAATTAAATTAATCATAGATCTAAATGTAAGACTTAACAACTAAGTAATTCTTAAAAGAAACAAGCATGCATTCTCATTACCTTCAGGTTGGCAAAGTATTATTAGATCTGATATAGAGGGATAGAAATGCATAGACCAAAGAAAAATACATAAATGGGATTATATCCAAACGAAAACCTTTTGCGCTTTGCAAAATGTCAACAAGTAAGTAAAAAGACAACTTATAGAATGTAAAAAACATTTGCCTATAATCATGTATCTGATAAAGGGTGTATATCTACAACAAGTAATGAACTCTTGGGGCGGGTGCAGCTCAGTGGTAGAATGCGGTCTTGCAATGCAAGTACCAGGCCCTGTGTCCTCCCTCTCCAACACCTCAAGCCCAAACCCAAACCAACAAGCAGCAAGAACAAAAGAAAACTCTCACAACTCAATATGAGAAAGACAAGAAGTCCAGCTTAACGATAAGCAGAGGAGCCCACTCTCTAATTCCAGCACTTGGGTCTCTGTTAAGTTCAAGGCCAGCCTAGTCTTCATTTGAGTTCCAGGCCAACCAGGAACTACACAGTTGAGAGCCCATCTTCAAGGGAGGGAGAAGGGGAGAGAGAGGAAAAGGGGAAAGGGGAAAGGGGGGGGGAGAGAAGGAAGAGGAGGGAAAGGAGGGAGAGGGAGAGGAGGGTGAGAGGGAGAGAAAGCGAGAGGGAAAGGGAGAGAGAACTTTATTTCTAGATAAAATATACAAACAGCCATTGGACCCCTGAAAATATGCTCCTATATCTTCAGTCGTTAGGGAAACAGAAACCCAAACTACAGTGTGGTATTTTCACATGCACTTAGAAAGACTGCCATAAAGAAGAACAGAGTCTTGTCAAAACTAATCTGCTAGTTCCTCACAAGGCTGAGCTGAGAGTTGTTATTTGAAGGAATAATTCCACTTCTACATCTATTCCTCAAAGAAGGGAAATATACATGTCCACAAAAACCACCAATTGACATTCATGGCTGTATTACTCATAACAGCTAAGAAGAAGAAAGACCTCAAATGTTATGAGCTGATAAATGGATATAAAACAGTACATCTTCATAACAAATACCATTCAGCTATTAGAAAGAATGACATAGGGCACATGCTATGTTGTGACTTGAACTTGAAATGTCCCCATATACTCGCCTGTGTGAGTGTGCTTGTCAGCGGGGGATGCTGTTTGGGGAGGTTAAGGGACTGGTAGGGGGCAGAACCTCACTGGTGCAAGTTGTCACCGGGAGAGGGTAGCTCCCCCCTTCCTGCTCTGTTCTTTACGCAGGGTATTTTTATCACATCAGTGAGAAATAATTAAAGCATGCTGCAGTGTAGATGAAATCTGCAAACATGCTAGATGAAATAAGCCAATTACAAAAAAGTTCCTATATTGTATTATTCTATTTTCTTTCTTTCATTTATTTGGTTTGTTTGTTTGAGACAGAGTCTCACCATGTAACTCTGGCTTGGAACTCACTATGAAGACCAGAATGCCCTTGTTAGGTCCCCAAAATAGCTCAAGTAGACAGTGAGAGGAATGTATGGCCATATGAAGCAGTTTATTTCCACAGAGCACATTCTGGCATGTCAGGGTCAACCAATTAAAAAAACATGGTGACTCTGAGCAGCAGCCGTGTGGGCTTTTTAAACGAAGCAGGCAGGGGCTAGGCGCTCTCTCTAGCTGCTCAGGATCTAAACACTGGATTGGCTCTTTACATCTCGAGGAAAGGAATAGCCCAGGTCAGGGCTGCCCACCGCAAGGGGTCCTCACAGTCCTCAAACTCAGATCTGCCTGGCTCTCAAGGGCTGGGATTACAGGTGCGCGCCATCACACCCTGCTGGTACGATTCTATTCTGTGAGATAGCCAAAGAAATCTATCTGGACTGAAAACGCAATCAGTAGCTGACTTTGGATGGGCGGTTAGGGGAGATGTGGAGTGTCATCTAAGGAAGGGTCCTTTAGGGCTGGTGAAAATATTCTCAAGTTGATTGAGGCACAACTGTGAACACACTAAACACCATTGAACTGCATGTGTAGATCAGTAAACTGTATGCAAATTATATCTCAACAAGGATGCTTCAACCATTTAAAAATATTTATTTTATTATTTACTTTGTGTTTGCGCGCGGTGTGTGTGTGTGTGTGTGTGTGTGTGTGTGTGTGTGCGTGCTCACACAAGTGCTCCTGGAGGCCAGAAGAGGGCATCAGATTCCCCAGATCTGGAGTTACAGGTAACTGTGAGGGGCCTGGAGTAGGTGCTGGTAATCAGAACTCCATCCCTTCAAAATCAGCAACCCTCTCAACTGCAAAACTATCTCTCCAGCTCCAATAAAGATTATTTTTTAAAGCATCAGAGAACTAAAATAGTGAAATACAGACAAATCTAAATAAGCACTGGCTACTTAAACAATAGTAACAGCATCCACAGAGGCCATGGCAAAGGGAACAAAATGCTGGAAACGGTGTGTGAAGAGAAGGCTGGGTGGAGAGGGGACATTCGCAGTGCCTTGTTTTGTGTGCAAGGAAAATAAGGATATTATTTAACTACAAGATGGTTGAACAGTATGCTTAGCAAATTAAAAAATAAGTACAAAAATAGAAATATCATTATTGATCAGATTCACAGAAGGCAGAAAGGGAAAAAGACTTAATGGAAAGCACAAAACATGATTAAAGAATAAATCCATCACAGTATGAAATCACAGTAATGTAAACAGACTAAATTAAAGCCTTAGACTCAGATTTAAATCAATTAAAAGCCTGATTTAATTTAAGCAAACCAAGCGACATTCTATGTCTTTATTGCCTTTTCTGTTTGCTATCGGGAATTAGGATAAAATTACATTCAAATGCTTTTCCTTATCTCACTTGTGACTTTAAATGAGCTGTTCTTACTATCTCACTATTTAAAATGCTTTAGAGTCAGGTCAAGAAAACTTCCTTCTGCTGCTCGTTCTTTCAGAGTGAATAGTGTTGCAGTACCTGTTAGCCTTGAATTCTGTACACAGGGAAATCACTGCTTAGGAGCAAGGCTGAGATTTAAAACCATGGCATTTACAACACTATCTTTAAAAAAACTACAAAGTACACAGGGATGAAAATCTAACAGGAGATGGGGAAAAATCTTTTATGGAGAAAGCTCCTAAACGCCCCTGAAGGATATAAAGAAAACCTACATAAACAGAGATCCGCATTCCGCTCGTGTGTGGAGAGAGAACTGAGTGAGAACGCCTGCTTTACAAAGTGTCCACTACCAATGTAATACATGTACTCCTAATCTCCGAGGAATGCTTTCACTGACTTTAATAAAAATATAGGAAAATTCATTCAGAAAAACAATAGGCCCAGAGTAGCCAAAACAATTCCGAAATATACACAGAAAAGAAGCCACCCTGACAGGCAGCAAGGCTCACACAGCACACGCAACTACGGCTGCTGAAGTATTCTGGGAACAGCTTTGGATGGGGTAGACTGAAAATGATCACTTAGAAATTAGAATCCAGAACGTGACAGTGACATTTCAAATCATCAGAGGAAGGAGGGCTGTCCGTTCAAGGGCAGCAGGATTTGGACTAGAAGGGTTTTCTTCGCTTGCCCAGGCCTCACTCTTGCCAGGCAAGTGTTGGGCCATGAGCTACATCTCTAGTCCCCTGGGCTAAGCACATTTCTAAAGAAAAAAATTAGACTCATGTGTCACCGTGAGGGTTAGATTTTTGTCAAATCGACACAAACTAGAGTCACCGAGGAAGAGGGAGCATCCACGGGCGTCCATCCCGATCGGCATTTTCTTGATTTACGACTGAAATGGGAGGGCCCAGCCCACGTCGGCCAGACCAGCCCTGGGCAGGCGGTCCTGGCTGTGTAAGAAAGCGGGCTGAGATGTTGGAGAGCAGGCTCAGCAGTGAAGAGCACTGGTTCTCGCAGAGGACCTGGGTTTGGTTCCCAGCACCACGAGGTGGCTCACAATCGGCTGTAACTTCAGTTTCCAGGGGTCCAAAGCCCTCTTCCACCCTCTGCAGGCGCCACCATGCATGCGGTACACAGACATGAGTGTACGCAAAACACTCGTACACGTAAAATAAAGCAAATACACATTTTTTAAAAGTAAAGAAAGAAAGCCGAGCAAGCCATGCAAACAAGCCATTAGCTGTGTTCCTCCGAGGTCTCTGCTTTATTCCTGCCTGAGTCCTTGCCTGGGCTTTCCTTCTATTACAGAAGCCAAAATAAACCCTTTCCTCCCCAGGCTGCTTGTGGTCTGAGTGGCTTATCAGAGCAATAGAAAGTTTACCCGAGGAGTCGCTCTGTGGGGAAGAAGAAAAATTCCAACTGTGATGAGGAAAACTGTCTATATTTAGACAGAACTAGAGGAAATCCTGCTATGGCCTCCAATGAGGGCAGGGTGTATATATATATATATATATATATATATATATATATATATATATATATATATATATAAATATATACATATATCACATATGCACATATAATATAAATATAATATAATATATATTATTATATATATATATATATATATATATATATATATCCTTTCCTTTTTGGAGGGGCGCGTTTTTCTTTTTCTTTCTCATTTTTAAGAATTGACTGTATGTTTTTCATAGCCATTGATTGGCAATGTGAGATGCAGCTACTTTCGCCCAGCCTGTGTTTATCTCTTTCTTTGTCGATAATGTCCCGCCATCTTCTCCAGGTCACCTTACCGCTGACTCGCAGCAGATAAGATGTTCTCTCCTTCCCCGGGACACATTCCCAGCTGTCCCTTGGTGCTCACCAAGACTCCCCGGCAGAGTTCTGCCTGCCGCTCGGCGCTCTGCACGGTGTTGGGGCCTGCATGTGAGTCTGTTTCGATGCCGTTCCCTGGGTCGCAGGAGTTCTGCTCCGTGTGCTGCCATGCCCTTTGGCGTGGAGGAACAAAGCCATCGTCTTCCCTGGATTTCCCATCACACAGCGCGCGTGTGTACAGGACCTCAGGGGCCCACATCGTGCCGACTCGTGCACAGGAAGAAGCAGCAGAACCGTCCCGAATCCAAATGCCAAGTCAGGACTGGCGACTTAACCATCCGAACTGCAGGACCACGTGGGTGCTGAGGGCAGAGCTGACGTCATAGACCGGGGGAGCGAGCTGGGTACAGACACCGACGTCCGCGAGGACATGGTGCGGGCGTGGGCCCTGGAACACGCGAGCCCTCACGCCTCACACCCACTCCAGGGTCTGCTATCTGTCCCATTGTTTCTCCCCCGCTGCTCTTCTACCGGAATGGCACCACATGACAGCGTTTGTCTCTGACTCATTATACTGACTCGCTTCTACGCCCGGCCATAAACGTCTAGTGCTGTGCTGGATCAGGGCCCACTGCGGCTCCTCACGGCCAACAGCTGGGAACATCTGCTTGATTACGTTCAACTGTTTTTCCAGTCTTGGGGACTAAACTCAAGGCTTCGAGCATCCAGGCCAGTGCCCTACCCACCGAGCTGGACTCCAGGCCACATCTGCTTCATTTGGATGGTGGATCCAGAGGTCTACACTTAGCTCCAAAGATGACAAGCTTGTGAGAAAACCACTTTTGCAAATCAGTAAAACCTTCGATTGTCATGAATCACGAGTTAAGGTGTTCGGCTGTCGGCTACAGCCGGAAAGAGCAGTGACCCTAACTCACCATCCCTGGAAAACCTGTCTCCCTGAGCCCGCGGACTCCCTGGAACCCGGTCCATAGGTGGCAGTCTCCCTTCACCGTTCCTGGCTCCTGGGCCGCAGCCCTCAGAAGGGCCTCGGGTTGGATGGACACTTGCTTCTTTCTCAGTTTCCTAATAAATGTTTCCTCCCCTAAAGGTCCTGCTTAAAGGGGAGAAGAGGGGACAGAGCCTGGGATCGGGCAAGTAACAAAAGAAGCATAACCTGGGACTTTGCAAAGGCAGGAGTCCTAGGCTGCTCCTGCACGCCTAGGATCCCACTTGCAGGATTGCTAAGCAGCAGAATGTTTCTCACTAAAAATAAAAATCGGTCCTGTTGGCAAAAGGTCATCCATGTTGGTGCAAGCCTTTGTCCCCAGTTTGATCCTTGCCAACACATGCCAAGGAATTTGCAGTGAGGCATTCTCTAAATAAGTCCGTGCCCTCACCCAGCCCCATGCCACCTACTGACAAGACTCGGACAGAGGCAGGCAGAGGTGGAAAGTGCCCACACAGTGCACATTCATCAGTACACCCTTGGAATGAATCCCTCCACTGCAGAGATCCTGACTCCACTGCAGAGAGAGAGTTGAGACCGAGTGTGTCCGAAGGAAAACTGAGATGAGGAAATGGCAGCGCCACTCTCTGCCTGAAGCTCTGGCAGGTGGGCTCTGAGCACTCTGGGCCCTCCAGGCCAAACCTGCCCAATGGGTTTCTAAACCACCAGCAATGCATGTCTGGCGCCAGCTAAGTTAGTGGAGCCAAAGGGAGACAATTAAATCATTAGCGAGCATCAAAATGCCTGGAGAGTATGCTGGTCTGAGAAGCCCATGGAATGCTTCATCAGTGTTTATAAAAACCAACTCAGCAAAAAGAAGAACCAGTGCTGGGCAGATCTCAGGTCTTCCACCTAAAGCAGAAAGCTCTTCCAATCCTACCAGCCCTGGGGTTCTGACAAGGTTGCGGGCAAAGGGAAGCACAAAGGGAAGCACGGCCTGGTCTGTTTCAGCATGCCTTTTGGCCAACGAGTCATATCTCTGTCCTGCCAGCCCCTTCCCAGTCTCAAGAGTGTTACTCAGGCAGCACGCTGTGCTGAACGTTCCAGCAAGAATTCTGGGATCACAGGTAGCTGGTGACCAGCCTGCTCCAAATTTATATTTCTCCCAAACGATGAAAACTGAGGGAGTGAGGAAGAGAGAGACACAGAGACGGAGAGAAAGCTCATTGCTTAAGCCCTAGCTGCGGGCATTCTGGTGGGAGCCTGACGCTAGCAGCTGTCTCCTGAGCAAGTGGTCCTCTGACACATGGGGGTTTGGGGGGACTCTTACTTCCTGCCTCATCTGTCTGGCCCCTGTTATCACACTTGGACTCACTGGGTGTACTCCTGAGAGACGGAAGCTGATCTGTCCTTCGGGAACACAGTCCCTGCTGACCCGATGGTGCCGACCGTTCCCACCCAGAGGCCTGAAGCCAGTGAGATGGGCCAGCTATCACGTTGTGTGATCTCAGGACAGCCATCTACGAGGAGGAATTGTGACTGCCTCACTTTCAAGCCTACCCAGGCGCAGGGCAGAGAGAGAGCTGGTCATCTCTGATATCAGGAAGGTCCAGGTTTCAGTGGTCGTGCTAGGGTATGTGGGAGGAGAGCGTCCCCAGGCACCAACAACTCAAAGCCGCCATGGACAGCAAGGTGGTTACAAAGGGGTGAGCAGCAGGACTCGGCTGAACTCCGCATCGTGGCCTCCACAACTACAACTTGATGTTTTATTCCAGATGTAACATGAGGTAAGAGAACATCCTGGCTCTTCAGGTCCTTTCTCTCAAAAGTACAACTCCGGGAATTCATAGTTTTCCCCTATTACTGAAAAAAGAAAAGAAAAGAAAGAACTACTATCCAAAGCACCGCCAACGTCCTCAAACCGCGTAGCAGGTAAGCCTCGGTCGAGTGGTCCCAGGTCTGCCATCCGTCTCCAATCGAGTTGCTCCTTGTGTCTCACCCACTTCTTAAGGACCGCATTTGCTGTGTCTCCATGGCCTCCACCGCCCTGTCCACGTCCTGCTGCCCTCTTTAGTCCTCAAAGGCCTTCTCCCATCTCATCTCCTTCACAAGCCCAACCCTCGGGAGCAAGTTTTCTCAGGCTGCTCAGTGCTCCGTGGCCTAGGCAGCGCAGGATTTCAGTGACTGTCTGTACGCCTTGTGCTTCTCCTCTGGTCCCTTTTTGTGGGAGGAACAGAAGATGCTGGGGGTGAACCAGTGCCCCCCCATCCCCACAGCCCCGTGCCCAGCGCATGCTCTTCCTCAGTCTCCTCCGGATCCTTAAGCTCTCCGCAGGCTTCTTCTACAGTTTCTCTGCCGCACAGCAGATGGGTCAACAACTGTTGGAAGGTTGGAATTCAAACCGTGTTAGCTTGCACCAATAAACAGGAGTGCCAGGTCCAACACCTCTGCGAGGCACCGCCGGCTCCCTTCTGAGAAAGGACACCCTCGTCGCTTAGGACTAGGAATTACTTTGTTAATAAAGAGAGGGACAAAGAACGCTCTCCTTTTCTGGAGTTCAAAGATCGAGGGCCAGCGTAAGGACACGCCAACGCTGGCTGAGGGCAGTTAAGGAGTTAGGGAGGTTGCTGTTCACAGTCCCACTGCGGTGACGCTAGGATGAGTGCAGGTGGGCACCGGCTTCCGACAGTCTGAGAGCACAAAAACGGGAATAACAGTAGTGGCTCACTCCATTTTGAAAGGGTGTCAGATTTTCAAAGGACAAGGGAAATCTGGGGTGAACATAGTCCCAGGGCAATAATGACTTTGTTCTCCCACCTTTCTGGGTTGGATGCTGTTTTCTCCACATTTATTGCTGACATTTCACTTCTTCCAGGGCATCCCCCCCTCATGGACTGGTAGATGCATGGTAACTGTCTACACTTTGTCTCTAGAGCATTCAGTTGGATCCAAACGGTACCCTCCAGTCATTTGATTTGTCTGTCGGCTCTGGAGATGGTCATGCCCGTCCTGGACCCTCGTTCACCTTTGTGTGTCCTCAGTGCGCAGTACTGATGAGTTCTGTTGGCTGGATGAGCTGGACGTGGCTGCCCTGCACGCTGCAGCAGGGGAGCAGCGCCCGAGGCCCGGCTGCCACACTCACAATGGTAGGGATTCATCTTCCAGTCTGCACTAAGAATCCACACGAACCTGCCTTCCACGCTGAGGTGCACCTGGGCAAGCTGCCCCAGCAGACAGTAACAGTGGTCGGCACACAAAACGCCACCTGTCCCCAGAAGACTCTTCTGACTGATGATTTGGGCTCAAGGATCCCAATCAGTCTTGTCAAAAATTCCTTCCTTGCTACGCTTGTCGGTGCGTGCCTTTAATCCCAGCACTCAGGAGGCAGAGAAAGGAGAATTTCTGTGAGTTCTAGGCCAGCCTGGTTCATCTAGAGAGTTCCCAGGCTAGTCTGGGCTACACAGTGGGAGAAAAAGTATGTGTGTGTGACTGGATGTGGTTTCCCTCTATTGTAATCATAACATCCAGAAGAGGAAAGGAAATTTGTTCTCCCCTTTGGCTACCTAATCACAGATCACCATCCTTCCGGAAGTCGGGCTCCGCACCCCCCTGCTGTGTCATGGCTCCTCTTACGTTGCTATGTGACTAAGATTGAAGACCCTGACTGTGTGGACCACGCCTCATTCTTTCTATGGCTTTACAGTTTCACTGAATTATTTCCACATTGGGCAACGTTAAAGTGCTTCTCAGCTTTTCCCATGATTGTAGCCTGCTAGAGCTTGTTCTTTTCATTACATACATGGACAATTCACTCAGGAGAACTGACATCTTCGCAATGGAGACATCCCTATCTAAGGACATGACGTATCTGTCCACTTTTTAAATTATTCATTTGACTTTAAAATACTTTTTTTACATAGCCTTACAGGTCTTCCTTTTCATTCTGTTATGGGAAATTTCTTCTTTCCTCCTGTGTGCTTTTCCTTCTGTTATATTATAATTGGTAATTGTTGCTACATAATTAGACTATCAATTTCCTAATGTTGGCTTCATTGCTAGCTTCTTAAGTAAGCTTTCCGATCAAAATAGATTTGTGTTTGATTCTCTTGTTTTTTAGGTAAACAATATCACCCACAAAAATAACAACTCCACATCCTACATTCAAGCTTTATTCCCCTAATTTCCCCTCTAGTTGAATTGTGCTGCTTCATATGTCTAATACATCAGTAGACAATAAAGGCTATAATACATATTTTCATTTATTTTCTGGCTTTAATGCGACTTTTATTCTGGATTTTGCAGCAGTATTCACGGATGGGATTGGGCTGTGTTTTGTTCCTTTTTTTGTTGGGTTTCCCGTTGGTTAGGTTTCTTCGTCACTTTGACACAAGCTAGAGTCATCTGAAAAGAGGATCTTAGTTGAGGAAATACCTCCGTAAGATTAACTCGTAGGCAGGTCTACGGGTATTTTATGATGAGCTGGCATGGTGGTGCCATCGCTGGATGGTTCTGAGCTGTATGGGAAAGCAGGCTGAGCAAGCCGTGAGGAGCAAGCCAGTAAGCAGCACCCCTCCATGGCCTCTGCTTCAGTTCTGCCTTGAGTCCCTGCCTGACTTCCTTCCCTCAGCCACGGATGGTGATCAGCACGTATACGCTGAAATAAACCCTTTCCTCCCCACTTGCTTTTGGTCACGCTGTTTGATCACAGCGATAGCCTAAGACAGGCTTGTTTTCACCATCATCAGTACTGAGCTTGAACACAGGGCCTCACACACACCAGGCAGGCTCTCTGCTCCTGAGCTCCGGCCCTCTCGTTGGTATTAAAATGATTATAACTCTGGCTTTGTCCTTTGTTTGGAAACAGTTTAAATAGCATTGAAATAACCAGCCCCTGAAGCATATTAATAAGATTTCTGAATTCCTCACGCTCATTGGTCTGTTTAGGCTTCCTTTCTGTTCTGACCACTTTGGGAAAGTTATATTTTCTAGGAAATCCATTGTCATTTGTACACGAAACACTAATTAAACAGCTATAATTCTTTCGATTTCATTTCATAAAATGTTATGTAGTTAAACTTCCTTATGATTTTCACCATTGCGCTAACTAATATTTCTATATTTTGTTAGTTTTACCATTGTCCTGGATTCCAATGTAAGAAGTTAAGCATGTATCTTTATTCAGACTTTATTTTCCATCTATCTGTCCTGTTTTTATTTTTTTTCACAAGTAGAGGTTTAATCTACTTGTATAGTTTGTTTCTTTTTTTCCTTTTCTTTCTTTTCTTTCTTTTCTTTTTTGTATGAAGCTCTTTGGATTTCTTTCTGAGTGCTACCTTGGCTATTCCCACAGATTCTGGGCTTCCTTGAGACAGGTTTCTCTACAGAGCATAGGCCTCAAACTCTCTCTGTCTACCATACAAAGAGCTGGGATTTCAGGCTCAGGGTCTGCTGTGTGTAGGGAGACCCGACGTGTGAATATTGCTGCTGCAGTGCAGATCTCCTGATCTCTCTGCTTGCTTTGTTGAACACGGTTAATGGAGAATTTAAATTTTCTGTAGTATGGTCTTAGATTTACAATTACTTAAAAATAATTTCCTTGGTTTTACGGAAATGCTGTTGGAGACTTTTAAATTTTTATTTATTTAATGTGTGTGTGTGAGGGAGGGAGAGAGAGGGCAGGGGGAGAGAAAGGGAAATGTGGGTGGCTGTGCACCATGACATACAAGTAGAGTCAGGGGACACCTTTTGAGAGTTGGCTCTCGCCTTCTCTTTGAGGTAAGGTCTTTCTTGTACTTTCTACTTGTGTTGGTCAGAGTTTCTGTGGCTGTGATAAAATACCATGACCAAAAGCAACTTAGGGAGAACAAGGTTTATTTCAGCTTACAGCTCTCAGGCCACACTCCATCACGGAGGGAAGTCCGGCTGAAATTTAAGGCAAGAACCTGGAGCAGGAACTCAGAAACGGAAGCAGACGCCGTGGAGGAATGCTTCCTACTGGCTTGCTGCTCATGCCTGCTTGGCCAGCTTTCTTGTGCGTCTCAGGACCCCCGTCCAGGGTGGCACTGCCCAGAGTGGCTGGGCCCTCCCGCAGCAATCGCTGGTCAAGAAAATGCTTGCCTGTAGGCCAATCTTGTGGTGACACTTTATCAATTAAAATGCCCTCTTCCCAGATATGTCTAGGCTTGTATCAAGTTGACAAAACCCAACCAGGACACTAACACACTGTGCTGGCCTTGGAGCCTCTGAGGAATTCTCCTGGCTCTACCTCTCATCTCACAGTAGGAGTTTCTGGGATTACAGATACTCAGGTCACCAGGCTTGCAGAGCGAACACGGGCACCTGCTGGGCACCTTGCCAGTCCTGCTGACAGAGAATCTTAGCTAGCTAGTGCCACGTTTTGAGAGTTAATGAAGTATTATTTCAACCCAGTGAAGTCACATCTCTCCCACTATTGAACAAATACTTTAAAGAAGACATAGTCTCTTTTCAGCATTTCAACATCTGAACATGTATATTCAAATGGTTTTCTGGTGGGGGTGGTGGTATGTGTGGGGTGTGCGTGTGTGGGGTGTGCGTGCATGTGTGGGGTGTGTGTGCGTGTGTGGGGTGTGTGTATGCGTGTGTGTGTGTGTGTGCGTGTGTGGGGTGTGTGTGCGTGTGCGTGTGTGGGGTATGTGTGCGTGTGTGGGGTCTGTGTGTGCGTGTGTGGGGTGTGTGCGTGTGTGTGTGCGTGTGTGTGGGTGTGTGTGCGTGTGCGTGTGTGGGGTGTGTGTGCGTGTGTGGGGTGTGTGCGTGTGGGTGTGTGCGTGTGCGTGTGTGTGCGTGTGTGTGTGTGTGTGTGTGCACGCGCGCATACCTGCATTTTAATACAGTATTTCACATGTAGCCCAGGCTAGCTTTGGACTGCAGTCTTTCTGCACGAGCCTCCTAAGTGGCTGCGATCACAACTGTGCAGCCACACCCAGAGGACCTATCTTGTTTGTTATGAGATCTCAGTGGCCAATATTCTTATTTTTCTGTAGTTGTCATAATCTTATATCAAATAATTAAAATCTTCTGCCAATAATATGTTTCTTCCTCCTTCTCCTTTTGTTTTCTGTGATTTTTTTCTTCTGCATTTTGTTCTGTTTGATTGGCTTTTTTCAGTGTAATCTTGCTATATAATTATATATATGCATATACATTATATTTATATACTATATATATTACATATAATATATATATTATATACAATTATTCTCCAAACCTATTCACAGCCACTAGATCTGCATTGTGAGGCTGGACTTCCTCCAACCTTAGCTATCTTTGACTTCTTATACAGCAGCTCAGAGTTTCAAAGACCAAGACCCCAAGAGACCAGGTGGCAAATACACTGTCATTTATATTAAGGCAGTATGCATAGCATAATTCCCCTTATTCCATTGGTCAGCCAGTCACTAAGACAGGTCAGCAAAACACTAAGGCCCAGATTCGAGAGGGAATATATCCTCTTAATGAAGAAGCAAGAAAGAATTTGTAAATATATTTAAAATCCACCATATCTCTCACCACAAGGACAAATATTATTATTGTGAATAATAACAAATGTGATTCCAATTCTTGGTTTTTGCTTTGTTTTGAGACAAGGTCTACTGTAGCCCAGTTTAGCTTTGAACTTGCTACATAGTCAAAGATGATTTTGAACTTCTGATCCTCTTGGCTCTACCTCCAGAGTGCTGGGATTACCGATGTGCACCTCTATACCTGGTTTATACGGTGCTGGGATCAGACCAAGGGCAGTGTGCACGCTAGGTCAGTTCTACCAACTGAAATGTATCTCCAGGCCAGGTTATTCCAATTCTTAAAATATTCTGGGAAGTGCAAGGATGGAAATCCTGAGCAAAGTTCCTTGGAAGAGTACCACCAGCTCACTGTCTGGCTTCGGAACCTCCCTCCATGGCTATTCCTGCCTTGATGTAAGGTTTGTGCATCTTCTGCTAAAAACTGCTGTAGAATGCAGTGCCGTCTCTCAAAGTTCCACAAGGGTTACCTTTGAACCCCCATACTAGCTGGCTGTCTTTTCCTATCATTTTGCTTCTCCTGCTCACTAACCCCTGGGTTGACATCTATCAAAAGCTAACCATGTGCCAAGTCTGTGAAAGAGATACCAAGATGGTTACCACCTGGCCCCAGCGTCCAAGGGCTCTATACAGAAGACAGTGTCATGAGTGGCAAAGTCCTGGGGACTAAATGAGCCTGCAGCAGGCCACAAGCTGCTTACCCATGTCTGTTTCCTAATGTGTAGTTAGCAGATCTCTACTTGGGTTGTCGGTGAGCTCTGCTGGTCCCTGCTTTCCCCGATACAGGGTCAGAATTGTTGCTCAAGCCCCACATGGCGTTGCCCTTCTCTTTCCAGTGCAGGGGTGCGAAGCGGATGGGATGCTGGCTGGCGGTGGGTGACAAGCACGGAGAGGCTTCTAGGAAAGCTTTCTTCTCCCTTCAGAAAGTGTTCGAGCCCATCGTGGCATTGAAGGTGCAATCCCAGTGACTGGGAGACGGAGGCGGGCAGGCTGGGTGGGTGTGGAAGCACAAAGTCATGCTCAGTTACACAGTGAGTTCAAAGCCAGCTCCATCTAAAAAAAAAAAAAAAAAAGCTCAGAGGAAGACTGTCCTCTAATGTCCCGCAGTAGAGTAGGGGACTGTGGTTGACAACCATTAATAGTGTCTTTCTAAAAGCTGGTGGAGGGCTGGAGAGACGGCTCAGCCACTAAGGTGCCTACTCTTCTTGCAGAGCACCTGAGTTCAATTCCCAGTTCTTACGTTGGGAGGATCATGAACACCATGTAACTCCAGTTCCAGGGGCTCTGATACCTTCTTCTGGCCTCTGCGAGTACCTCTGGGAGTTCCCCACAGATGTGCATGTTTGCCCACAGAGACATGTAATTTAAAATAAAGTAAATCTTTAAAAAAAATATTACTAGCTGCTTGGCTTAGTGGTGCATGCATTCAGGAGGCAGATGCAGGCAGCTCTCTGAGAATTTGCTCTACATAGTGAGCTCCAGGCAAGCAAGAGTTATATAGTCAGACCAAGTATCAAACGAACATACAAATGAAAATAAAATCAGAAGCAAACTGAGAGGAGTTTGACTGACTCCAGCACAATGAAATTACATTTTCAGGTGATGAATATCCAAATTTCCCTGATCTGACCATTGCACATTGCAACGCCTATGGAAATGCCACGCTGTCTTGTAAGTACGCATCATTATTAAATATCAAAGAGAACTTCTCAGGTCTATATTTTGTTGAGGTTCCCAGTCTCTTTTCCTATCAGCTACTGCATCCTTTGGGTACACTAGGAAGTCACTGCCTTCCAGACGACAGGTGGCAGAGTGGGGAGCTGGAAGAGCGTGAGGCCTTTGCGACACGGCAGGGTTGAAGCTGTGTTAACCAAGCCTGAAGTCACTGTACTTTTGGACTTGGTACATGAGTCACGTTCCTCGTGACGTAAGCTATTTCTAAACGGCTTTCTATTATCTGCATCCAGGACAATCTGGGGCGGGGGCACTGAGTGTGAATGGAGAGAGAGGTTCTGGGGAGCAGCGTCGACAGGGATGGCTTCCTCCAGCAGAGGGACTCAGGTGATACTCTGATGACAGCAAGAACTTGGACAGGTAGAAGGAAGGATGCACACGTCAGGAAGCAGTCAAAGGCTGGGAAGGGTAAGAAGAAAAGCATATTTGCTAGGTGTGGTGCGTACATGTAACCCTAGCACGTGGTAAGCTGAAGCTAGAGGGTCTGGAGTTCAAGACCAGTCTGGACTACATCATTCAAGACCGACTTGGCAGCTTGGGCAAAGCAGTAACACGTTGTTTCAAAGAAAAAGGGAAGGAAGAAATGGAGGGAGGGAGGAGAGGAGAGAGAGAGAGGGAGGGAGGGAGGAGGGGGGGGGATTATTATAAACTCTCATAAGGGTCACCTAACGCACTTTGGCTTGGACCCTTGAGACAGCTTGTGTTGTATACACTGAAACGGAAAGAGCTGAGCCACAGTTTGGTCCACTGAGTGCCCAAGTCGCTTTGCTGAGCTCTGCCCTACAACCAGACAGAGGAAAGAAAGGCTACAACCGCCAGTTGTAGTCAGAAATGAGCCTCAGAGATGAAAACTGGGGGCTCAGTCGCTGATGCTGGGGTCAACACGAGGGAAACAGGCCTGCCGCTGACCAGAAGGTAGCTGGATTATCAAAAATGTCAAGTAAAAGTGTGTAACCAGAAAGGGGGAGGAGTTGGCATTCCCTAGGTCAAAGCAGATTTCTTGTTAAAGCAAGAGGCACCAAACAAGACGGTGTTGTAGGAGACTAAAAGCATAAGCCAGGTGAAAACCTGCAGTGCAAACATGCAGAGTAAGCTACGTGACAGTAAATTCAGGAACCAAAAATAGAAGCTGATGAAAGAGAAATTTACAATGAAAGTTTTAATGTCAGCTCTGTGCTGCCCTCAGTTTCCCTGGTTCTATGAAGGCAGAGCAGTATCTCACTGTGCTCGCCACGGTTTCCCGGTTGTCTATTTGCATCTTTGCCATTTAGAAGCCTTCGTTCATGAAGTCCAGTTGAAGTCCTTGGACTTTTTAACAATGGTGTCTCTTACCATGGAGAGTCTTTCCAATCAAGTCCTTGTCAAATAGCAAACATCTTCTCTCCATCCATGGCTTGTGTTTACATTTATTTGGTAGTTTCTTGTAATGAATTTACATTTTGTATTTAAAGAAGTCTGGTCCAATTGGCTGATTTTTCAATAGTTTAAATGTAATTAATTTGTCATTTTTCTTTAAGATTAATAGCGCGTTTTCTGATTTATTAAAAAAAATCTAATACCTATTCTGAGGCAATAAAGATACTCTTTATGTATTTTAAATCTTCCTTCCTCCCTCCCTCCCTTTGTTCCTTCCTTCCTTCCTTTCTCCCTTCCTTTCTTGACATGACAGTTTTCCCTGCATGTGTGTGCTCATCACATGCTGTGCATGCTTGATGCCTGCAGAGGTCAAAAGAGGCATCAGATCTCCTGGGACTGGAGTTACAGATGGCTGTGAGCTGCCACGTGAGTACTGGGAACTGAACCCAGGTCCTCTGCAAGAGCATCCAGTGCTGTTAACCGCTAAGCCATCTCTCCAGGCCCTGAACATATTCTTTAAGGTTATGTTTTGGAAGCTTTATTGCTTACTCTTCACAATTATGTCTATAACCTTCCTGAAACTGATTTCTATGCATCCTATGAGTGGCGCCATGGGCCATTTTTTTCCCAAATATATTCCATTGACTCCACAATGCTTACTGAAAAGCCCATCATGGTTTATTGCATTATGCTGGCACCTTTGTTGAAAACCAAAGCCTGTACTTTGTGGGTTCTTTGTTTTAGTCTGTTGGGCTGCTTGTCTGTGCTCGAGGCATTACCAGGCTAGGCCTTCGTATTTGACAGTGTTAAGAAACAGTTTTTTAAGAGTTTGGCATGGTGGCACATGCCTTTAATCCCAGAACTCAGGAGTCATAGACAGGTGGATCTCTGAGTCTCTGAGCCAACCTGGTCTATAGAGCGAGTTCAAGGACAGCCAAAGCTGCACAAAGAAACCCTAAAAACTCAAAAAAACAAAGAAAGAAAAAAAGAAAGAAACAAAGAAAGAAAAGAGGAAGAAGGAGGAGGAGGAGGAAAAGGAGGAGAAGGAAGAGGAGGAAGAAGAAGAGGAGGAAGAAGAAGGAGGAGGAGGAGGAGGAGGAGGAGGAGGAGAAGAAGAAGAAGAAGGAGAAGAAGGAGAATCTCTTTCATCTTTGGGATAATCTGTATTCTTGGACCTTTTCCTTTTCTTATAATTATATAAATTTTTAAAAAATTAGCTTGTTACTTTCCACAAAAATCTAGACCCTCCCTTGGAACTGTGTTTCTTTCTCAGAACCTCCCTTCAATCCTGGCTGCCTGAGTATTTGTCCACAGTGCCGAACAGCAGCACTCCTGTGCCTTGACAGTTGCTCTTGTTTCATTCTCATGGTGCTAGAGGTCAAATGCAGGTCTCGCACGTGCTGGGGAAGTTCCTACAGCTGAAGCCCTTTATAGATATTCTTAAGAAGGGACTGTCTGAGCCTGGCTGCCCATACACCAGAGGCAAGCCTTTTGTAAGCTTTCCTGTTATCATACATAAGGATGACTTAACTCTGAAGACCATATATGCAAAGTTTAATATGTACACACACACACACACACATGTACATATATTAGACAGTGCTGTAGCCCACATTAGACTCAGACTTTCAGCAATCTCCTGCCTCTGCCTCTTGAGTGCTGGTGTGTGTGTGACTTTAAATACTTTTACTTTATGAGTAGCCAGATATGTGACACGGACCTGCAATCCCAGCAGTCAGGAGGAAAGAGCTGAGCTCTTGCTGAGAGCTCAAGGCCAGCCAGGAATACATAACAAGACATTGTTTCAAAACAATATATACATCTTGTTGCTGTGAAGTGTGTGTGTGTGTGTAACTAACACAGACATTGGTTCCAGGAGTGGGGCTAACACTGTGGAACCTGACCAGGGTATTTTGAGAAGGATGGAAGGCTTTGGAACTTTGGACTAGAAAGTTGAATGCTACAGCAGAGCTCAAAGAGTCACGCTAGGAGGATCTTGGGTGACCGTAGCGTTGGGGCAGAGAGTGCTGCAGAGGCCTAGCCCAAGAAATCTCAGTGAAAGCAAGGACTTTAACAACTGGTATTCCCGTGATATTTTGGCAGACAGTCTGGCCTTTTAACTTTGCCCTAGGGACTTGTCCTAGACTGACTTAGAAGTAGCCGATGCAGTTCTTTGTGGAGGGAATTTTAGGACATCGCACGCTGATGGTCGTTGCTCACAATGATTACAACGAAAAGGAGCAAGTGCGGCCGACGGGATACAAAACAGTTTGGAGAGAGAGAGGGCGCTCTAGGAAGCTTAGGGCTTGTGCTGGAAGGGAGGCTGTCAAGCGGATGAGATCAGCGGGACAGGCACCTAGACAGGTACCTCCGGTAAGCTCACGACACTCTTCTGCTGCTGGAAAGTCAGGGGAAACAGACACTGCTGCTACTGGCATTCAAGAGAGTGAGGGTTCATCCCATGCGGGCCAAGGAGCTTGGCAATGGTGCTCCCATGTGGCATGGGGCTTAGGGTCATGAAAGATGTAAGAGCAAAGGGTCGTGGATTCTTGTTCTGTGGTTTCTGAGAACCGCTGGGACCAGGCAGTGTGCGGCAGGGGAGTCTCTGAAGGAAGGCCCGAGAGAGGAAGAGGCTGTAAGTGGCTGTTGTGGAAAGCTGTGAAGGTGAAGCCGGGTTGCAGTGGGGACCCTAAGATTCTGGAGAAGCCAGAGCCATGGTATATCTTCCAAAAAGAGCTGCATACAGGGAGTGAAACGAGACAACTCTATGAAACAAGACCCATTGCCTGCAGTTGGGAGAAGACGTTACCCAAATTGGTTTAGACAAAAGTTATTGGTTTATACAACTAAAATATTAGTGAGGTAGACACCGTGTGTAAGGTTTACTCGCTTTCTCTAGTCTGTGTGTATGTGCACAAGTGTGGCATGGTTTGTGGTATATCTTGTTAGTATAGATGTGTGCACACATACTTGAGGATTCTGGTGCACAGATGTGCACATGCATGTGGAGTCCAACGTTGGCTGTCTCTTCTCCATGGCACTATTATCTTCTGAGACAGAATCTCTCCCTGAACCTGTGGCTCAGTGACTGTGTTAGGCTGGCTGGCAAATGAGCTTCAGGGATCAAACCGTGAAAGGACCTTGGACTTGGCACAGAACACACCCAGATACCAGGTTCTTAGCACAAAGGAGATGTATTTGCCTCAGAGGGACAGAGGGCAGGGAACGGGGGTTAGGAAAGAGGAGTATTTGTCCCCAGAGGGCAAAGGACTGTCTCTGGATAGAGAGGAGACAGACAGTGGTTTGCTGGGAGGTGGCAGTTTTAAGGGCACTAGCACGGTAAAATACGAGAAGGAGAGGGCACAGTTGGAGAAGCGTTGGGATGGCTGTCTCTGATTGGCTAGGAGGAGAAGAAAGCTCTGAGCTGGAAGGCTTTGGAGGAGAGAAGGGGGGCGCTGTGGTGGAACTTCTGGGAGAAGAGCCTTTGTGTGTTAAGGTTGACACTTATGTCTGGCTGCTCTTTCATGACCTACTACCATCTTGGGGCTACGTGGGAGATACACCAACAGGCTGTCTCTGCTACTCTTTCCCAGGCACCGGAGTTATAGGCTTTCACCTGCATTCTAGGGATTGGAACTCAAGCCTGCAGGGCCCATGCTTTATGGGTTAAGCCATCGCCCCAGTCTGTTCATATGATTTCAAATGAAGTTCATCAGGGTCCAACTTACATCTCTGCTCTGCCAAAGCTGTTCTCAAACAGATTGCACTGTTCCAAGTCCACAGCCAGCAGATAATAAGCATCTTCATCCGAGAGTAGCTGAGGAACGGTTCGCTGGCTCTGGTGGGCTCCCTGCCTATTCCTGAGCTAATTACTTCGCTGAACTTCACTTGCTGTAGGTCAGATTGCCAATTCAGGAGTAGATTCAGCTCCTTGACTAATCAGTGACCTGAGAACGGAGGTGGTAACTCCAAGCAGGAAGGCGGGATGTGGTTACCAGCTAATGAACGCTGGACAACTGAAAACGTCCACTTCCCTGGCCAAACCAGTGTCCGATTCCACGCACCTTAAAAGTACACGGAGAGCGCTTTCTTCCTCCGCTGTTCTTCCATGATGCTGCTTCCAGGACTGTGGCCCTCGGTTTTCACTCCGCCCTGTGTCCTATACTCCGGCCTGGACATACTGGCCACTCTTCGGGTCCCAGTACGGCCTGTCCGCACGAGCTCCTGCCACCTTGCTGTTTTGGCTGCTGGCACCAGGGGTAAGGTAGCTGTTCTGCAGGTCCCCACCATTTCCTTTGCTCTGACTCGTCCACTTGAGTTACTGCTTTCTCAGCTGCAAATAGGGTTAGTAATGGCTACTCAACCTCTTCTGGGCATTCTCTCTAAAGAGTTTTATAATAGGGAGAACTGTGTCTTCTCCTTCAGTCTGGTGGTGGCTCTAAAGGAATCTCACCGTGTAGGGGTTTGTTTGTTTTACTTTGTTTTTTATTCTGTGTTTGTTGTGAAGACTTTCAGTGCTCAGGACGACGGAGGGGGGAAGTGCTTTGAATATGTTGGGCAGTCTGTGCGCTACAGACAACTGTCTCTCAGCCCAGACCCATCAGGTCTAGCCCTGCCCCCTCCCCAAGTGTTTATGTGTTTAGCTTCTCAAGGGTTTCCACTGTGGGGGAACAAAAGCTCAGGAGTTTCCCTGGAGCCCTTCAGCCTAATCCTTTCAAGAGTCATCTAAGCCTCTCAGGATTGAACTGGGAAGTCAAGGACACTTCTCAGGACTTTGCTTTCCTCCTTACAGCAAACCCACTCCAGTTTCTCTTTTTTCTTTTTAAGCTCCAGTGTCTAGGGTCACAGTGGCGGGAAGTGGCTAAACAGGGAGGTACTTTTCCAGAATCTTCCCTCCTTCCACAGTGCCAAAAAAGTTAACCCACAATGGGCTCTGGGGCCAAGGGATTGAGAGAAGTATAGGTTTTGACAGCATTTGACAGAGGGGGCGGGGAGGGGATGCTGTCAGTAGTAGCCGCTACCCCTCATGTCACAGGTGCAGAATGCAGGCTGGAAACAGCAAGAGCAGGTCCCTGGAGCACAGCACATGTGCAGAGCCTAGCACTGTGCCTGACTTCATGATGTGCAGTTGGATTGAAAATTGATGTACAAAGGAACAGAAAGTTTGCTGTTGTTTCTTTCTTTCTTTCTCTTTCTTTCTTTCTTTCTTTCTTTCTTTCTTTCTTTCTTTCTTTTTAGGGTTTTTTTTTTTTTGTTGTTGTTGTTGTTTTTTTGAGACAGGGTTTATCTGTATAGCCCTGGCTGTCCTGGAATTCACTCTAAACTCAGAGATCCGCCTGCCTCTGCCTCCTGAATGTTGGGATTAAAGGTATGAAACAGGTAGTTTTAAAGGAACTCAGCAGATAAAATATGCAGTTGATTGGATAGGAAGGATGAAGATTTTTTTATAATACTTTTTATTAATAATTTGAGTTTCATACAATGTATCTTGATAACACCTTCTTTCCATTCCTCCCTGTTACATCCTCCCCACCCCTGTGCTCTTAAAACAGAAAAGAAGAAAATTAAAAATCAAAGCTTGTGTTGCAGGAGCATGAATAGCAGGCTTCACCATGGTCTTTGGAGGCAGAAGGCTGCTCTGATTGTGGACTTTAACCTGACCCATACTAGTCTGAAAGGAAGAATGGTAAGAGTTTGACCTGAAGTTTTGCCTTGCTGCCCAAACCAGGGCACCGAGCAAGCTCCCTGGTATTCGGCAAACACTGGGGCATTCCACAGGCTCCCCAGCATCCCACAGGGAACAGGGCCTCCCACAAGCAACCTGTCATCTCTCAGGCACCTGGATATCACACAGTGGCCCCTGTGGCACCTGGTCATCCGTCATGTGCCTGGACATCTCACAGTCACCAGGACCTCCCACAGGCACCCAGGCTTCCTGTAGGTACCTAGACATTCTGCAGGGACCTGTATACACCATAAACATCCAGACAGCTCATAGTCACCAGGGCCCTCTGCAGACACCAGGATCTCCTTCGGGCACCAAGGAATCCTGCAGACACACAGGCATTTCACAGGCACCCAGTCAACTTTCAGGTACACAGACATCACACAGGCACCCATTTTTCCCACAGGCACCCAGATGTCCCATAGGCACCAGGTTCACGCACAGTTGCCCAGACACCCATCAGGGACCCAGACATTCTGTAGGCACCTGAACATCTTGCAGGATGAAAATTTTTTAAAAGAAAAGAAATCAAACTATGAATTTTGTGGATGGGAATTCATGGAAAGAAGATCTCCCTGCTCACAGGCTGCTCGGGTCTTCAGAGATTGTGGAGAGATTGGAATGTTCCAAGTCCTGAGCCAAATTATTTTGGACCAACCCCTAGGTTCCTTAATAGCCGTTGATTGCCCTTCTGTATGTGGCCTCACAGCTCTGTGGCTATTGGGTGAATCTGTGGAATGTACAAACAGCAATGTCTTCCACAAAGGCGGCAGGCCGGAAATGACAGCTGTCATGGCCCTGCTTTTCCGGGCTCTGCCTATGTAACACTTCCACAGATGTGTGTGATAAGTGTCTTGATTTATTGTTCTCTTTGATCTATTACTATAAAGCTTCACAGAACTGTTACTATATCAGAACACAGTGTTTAGGGAAAAACAACAAAATCCCAATCTCTGTCCCTAAGCCATGGTCATTCATATTGGCTCTAGAATAAACTCTTTCCTATTCCCTTTGAGGTGAGAGCCATGTTCTGTCCATGGACACATTGAACAGGACTCAGGGGAACAGGTGGTCTGAGTAGGATAGCTAAAGATGCCATGTGCTGGGGAGTGCAGCTCTGTGTCAGAGCAACTAGTTTGCACAAGGACCTTGGAGCTAGCCCTAGTGGCAAACAAGAAGAAAATTCTCAAAATGTAGCTTTATTTTGCTCCACTTGAAATCCTAGTGGGGATTTTACAGTACAATGCGGTTTCTTTCTTTCTTCAACTTTAAAAAGTTACTTATTTATTCATCCATTTTTGCATGTGTACACTTGCCTCCCTTCTCTGTCTGTCTGTCTGTCTGTCTGTCTCTCCCCTTTCTCTCTCCCCCCCCTCTGTTTTTTGCCTTCTGTGCGTGTTTGTAAGTACAGCATACCACAGCACATATGTAGACGTCAGGGGACAAGTTGTGGGAACTGGTTCTCTCCTTCCATGGAGCTGGAGCTAAGAATCAAACTCAGGTCATCAGGCCTGTACAGCACGCATTTTACACACCGAGGCGTCTCCTAGCTCCAATATGGTTTCTTAGTGAATGTATAGACATCCTGATAGATTTTTATTATGAAATGCTAAGCCAATAGGATATTTCTTGTATCAGTTTTCCTTTGCACAGATAGCCCCTGTAGTCGGCCAGGCTGTCCTGGTCCATCTGGTGAGAAGAAACTCTCCACCCTGCATGGCCTCTTGGTCCTGTTTTTGTTTTGTTTTGCTTTGTTTACGGCTGACCTTCCTCCCTCTGCCTTCCCCTCACTAGCCTGACTACTCGGCAGCTGGCCTCGTCCTCTGCTGCCCACTCAGTGCCACCCGCTGGTCACTCACCCATACAGGCTTTAGAACTCCTTGGGTAGACCTCGATTCCCAAACACTCACTGTCTACCAGTTTGCAAACAATCTTAGCATGCATTTGCACAGTACACAGTACTCACACAGCCAAGCCCATGAGCCCCAGGGGTCCTGGGACTAGGTCCTACCTATCCAGTCTGCCTACCCAGAGAGCCCATTCATATCATATTGAGCCTCCAGTAAATGGAAACTCTTGAATCTTCTCCAGCTGAAACATGGATCTAGTTTTCTAAGATCCTAAGAATAAATAAAGCATGGACCAAGGACAAATGCTGCCCCCTGGTACGGTTATTGCTAAACCCACATAGAGTTCTGTCTGTTCACCAAGAGCTTTCATCTAAATGTTCTGAATAGTCTCAAGGTCCACCAGAAGACTCGTTCACCATTATTAGTTATACTTGGGCTTTCCCAGACCGGATCCACCTGCATCGTGATAAAGCGTGGTCATGCGTACCACACCAGAGAAGGGAACAGATAGGACCAGAACAATCCTACAGCCTGCAGACTCTGCTTACTCAGTCTCAACAGTGCCCCCACACAGTGGAGCTGGCACAGAACACTACTCCCCTGCAGCCCAGGTGCAGAGACCCCTCCGAGAGCCATGGCCGCTGCAGGCATGCTGACCCCCTGAGTCCACCACACTAAGGTGATTACTGCTGTCCACTCAGCGTGTAGGCTCTCCACGAGACTGCAAGGAGAAACTGTGTTTATTGTCTGCAAACATGGAAGGCACAGCTAACACCGTTTCCCCTGACACACACTCGCAGTGGCGAGATCCTTCCCCTCCACCTACATCTACCTGTCCAGCTCAGCACAGCGGGCCAGGCACTCCAAACCTGCACTGGAAGAGATCAGGTGTGGTATGTGCCACTGTGTTGAATTCGGGGACTATTGCTGGCTACAAGCCACTTCAGTCTCCAGAGTGTTTTCTCTCCTAAAACAGGGGACCCTACAACCTTGCCTCGTACAGATGAGCTGAGGCTCGGGGGGGAGAACGGATACAGATATTCTTGAAGGCTGTCGATGCTTTGCGAAGATGAGTATATTATAATAATTGAGTGTGTGTGGAGAGCTGTGAAGTGAGTCAGTGCCACTCAACTCTCTTTTAAAGCAGTTCATTGTATTCTAACCTATTTATTCATTTCTATATATGTTTTTCCTCTTAAAGTCCCAATAAAAATGGAACATCATGAATGCATGCAGGGAGAGCATTAAACACAAATCAGCTGTGTCACGCTCTTCAGCCATTTCCCAGGGAAGCCTCATACCTAATGAAACGCCCGCCAGAGCCGGCACGCACACTGCCGATAGCCTCAGCAGGCACTGACCTTGGCACCGTGACAAGGGCAACATTTCTAAATGGATGAACACTTCCTGAACAAAGTGTTCAGTGTACTAGGAATAAACAGGCTTTTCATCAACCAGGGCCTGTGCTTTCTGATTCCAGCAACCTCCCCACCGCTGGAATCAGCGCCTCTTGGGCAACCTGCTGGCCTTGCTCATCCCTCCCAGAAGATTATGGGACGGAGCAGAATTGCAGGCTCCTGCCATTATTTTCCATGGCTTCATGGTTTCCCTTCTACATTTCTACAAAAGTGGAGCCTGATACATGCATTCCTTTAGGTTCTGGTAGGATCTGAGCAGGGGCATCTGCTCCTCCTGTGGTGCAAAAGGGAACCTTGTGGCCACATGAGCAAGAACCTGTGCTCAGCCTCAAGTAAGGACATCACCAAACATTGGTGAGGCCAGTGTTTGAAGTAGACAGGTCACTAAGACAGTCCCAAGTAGAGCATGCATGGGCTTTGAGGACAAGGTCATTGAGATGAAATTCACTGGGGGAGTGAAAAAGGACAATGGGTTCCCTGGAAATGAGCCAGAAGGCTGCAAAATTCAACTGGTAAAACCGGTTTCCTTATCTGGGCCAGTGAGGCTATAGCTGGCCAACTTAGCCATTCTGTTTTCCTTCTACAAATGTTCATTGAGCATCTAAAATTGGGGCATACCACCCAACTTCACATGGAGACACAGGATAAACCAGCAAAAGTCCCGCCCTGCTTATATCCTGGGAAAACAAACAAATAAGCAAGTCAGTAAATAAATACGTATGAGTGCTGAGGGGCACACGCGTAGGCATGGCGAGCAGAGTTTGTGTCTGAGGAAGCTTCACTGTGAACATCCGGGTGGAGTATTCCAGCCCAAAGATACTTCCAGCATCAAAGCAGACAGTGTCACCAGGTGGACAGAGGCCAGAGGAGATGAGAGAGGGAATCAGAGAGGTAAGGGCTGTGCATTTAACTCTGACTGGTTTTGGAAAACTGTGGGTCGAGCGGATAACGTGACTGTGGCTATGCAGCTCATCCCGGGTCTTCGCAGAGAACAGAGCAGCGGAGGAAGGCGGTGAGCAGAGAGAGGTCTTGGAGCAAAGTACACCACTCTAAGCACTCTGGGGATCCAAACCTGTAGGACTTGTTCATGGTAGGATGTGGGGAATTAGGAGCCAGTGGTTCTTTGTTCTAAGAAACTTCACTTACTGAGAAGAAGGTAAAGGATGGGGCGGGCCTAAAGGAATCAGGACTATGACTCTGAATACGCAGTGTCTGAGGCATCCGAGGCCCTAATGACAGTGTTCAGTGGGTAGTGGGATAAAGAGTCTTGGGTCCAGGCTACAGATGGACTCAGGAACATAAGACTGCAGGGTGGATGACTGAAGCTACCAGCAAGGTTGGTACTGACAAGGAAGCAAGTGACAATGGAGAAGAGATGCAAGGACAGGGCATGGGAGCACAAGATAGCAGAGTAAAGAGCTAATATGGAGGAGAGAGTCTGAGAACACTCCTGAGAAGGAGCCGCGGGTCAGTGTGGCCAAGTACTGTTACTCGGGCAGACACGAAAGTGACTGAGAGTTGGCCGTTGGAGTGTGCTAGTCCTGGCCCTGGTAGTGTCATTAGGGCTTTGACAGACAGTCCCCAAGTCAGTAGCTTGACTCCGCGCAAGGGTTGCTTCCTACCCGTGCGCATCACACCGCATTCAAGTGTCTGGTCCTTCCCTGTGGTGACTTGAAGTGGTCATATGCCTCATTTAGATGCAGATCACTGGGACGCGTCCCTTAGCCTGAGCTCAGGGAAAGGACAAAGGGGCCGGTGACCTTGCAGTCAGTTTTTTCCCAGTAACTTTAGCACAGGTGGTTTTAGGGATTCGAGGAAGCCAGGGACTGGGTAAAGAGAGTTCAAGAGAATGGGGAAGTAGGAGATGAATGGTAGCAAAAGCAGGCCTGGGAAGGAGACCTCACTGTTGGTGTCTGTGCGATGATGGAAACGATCCAGTGAAAAGGAAGAGTTCCGTGATGCACACAGAGAGGTAGCCATGCCCGTGAGAGGCTGAAGCGGTAGTCTGCAGCCATCCAGCCTGCCATGGCTGATCTTACACCCTGATCTATCAGGATCAGGCCTGGTTAGCACCTGAATGGGAGATTCCGATGACAGATGGACTCAACGCTTCTCACACTGCACCGAGAGTTTCCTGTTAGGCCTTTTCCATTGTGCCCCTCCCATCCGAGAACAGTTCAGGTGACTGTAGAGTTGTAGGTCTATAAAATAGGTGTAAAATCAAAATACTTATGGATAATACATTGTGACAATTATTTTAAATTTTCGAATGAATTAAAAATAATTCAGAATAACTAAATTTCAGGATAATTTGAAAAAATAATTTGAAAATAATCTGAAAAATAATAAAATAATAAATATATCTAAAAAATAAAAAATAATCTGAAAAATAATTTCAGAATAATTTTTTAAATAATTTTTAATTTTTTCACTTCTTTGACATACATACAATTCTGCCATTTATTAAAAATTAAGGAAAATATGTATAATAATGAGGTGAGTGTGCCTATTTATTTTTAAATAAAGAATTGAATTTGGCTGAGTATTTATACTTCAGGATAAAGACCATCTTACATCTTTTTCAGAGCTGATTAACAATTTGATTTTATAATCGCCGATGCTTTGAATATCACTTCACATAAACATGTGATAGAGCCAGATGGTTAATCCCAGCACTTGGGAGGCAGAGGCAGGCAGATCAAGGCCAGCCTAGTCAACATAGTGAGTTCCAGGACAGCCAGGACTAAACAGGGCTGTCTCAAAAAAATAAAATAAATAAAATAAAATAAAGACTTAAACTTGCAGTATAAAATGGTGGAACTCTGTTCAGGGCCATTTCTGAAATCATTGGAAATTCTGCCCCAGTCCAAGTCAAAATGCATTTGCCAAATTTTTATCAAGCTCAAGTCAGCAATTCAGACAGCAATTTTTAGTACAATATAACCCAAAGTCTGATACAATCCAATCCAAAGATACATTAGCTTGATACTTACATGCTGAGGAATGATAGCAATTTATTTGAAGTCTTTGTTTGCTATAATTAAGATACTAGTTTTCTGTAGGAGCAGAACTGTCCACACAGTAAAAACACGCAGCTCCTAGCATACAGGAGTCTGGTATCTGACTGAGTGTTCCAGGCAGCATTTGTGACATTGTGTGGTGTGCGGGCAGGCGAGGCACACATGTTCAGGCTGAGTGTTCAGAACCGAGGCTGCAGTGACCGCGTACGGTACAACATGGGGGAATGCCGCTGGAAACACCTGGCTCGTTACCTGTTTGGTTGTGTATTAATGGTTGTTGCATGTTCAGAAACCTTTTACTGTTGCCGGATGTGTTCTGATTCCTGAGCACAGTTACACAACCCCTCAGAGCTGCAGTTCTCAACCTGTGGATTGGGACCCTTTTGGCGGTCAAGCAACCCCTTCACAGGGGTGGCCTAAGACCATCTGCATGTCAGATATTTACATTATGATTCCTAAGAGTAACAAAATAGCAGATTTGAAGTAGCAATGAAAATATTTTTATGGTTGGGAGTCACCACAACATGAGGAAGTTCATTAGAGGGTTGTGGTATCAGGAAGTTTGAGAACCCCTGCCTTTGAGGGATGTGCCTACCGTGTAGGGAACTGAGCTGTGTTGTCCATCAGAATCTCTTGGAGAACTAGTTCAAATGCTCCTCAGGCCCCACTCCCAAGGTTCTGACTCAGTGGTTCTAGAATGGGCTGAAGAACTTGCAGCCTGGCCACTGTCCCAGGTGAAGCAGAGCTGCCTCTCAGGACTCAGGCCCATTTTGGTATTGCCCTGCTGAGGAAATGCACACTTTGCATTAGGAAAGAAGGCAAGGTGGGCCAGGTAGACACAGGTGGGAGAGGGAGTGGAAGCACTGGTAAATTGCTGGGCCCCTGTTATTGAGTGCCATCACCAGCCCAGACCACAGGGGAGGAAGCATTGAGGGTTTGGAGGTGAAATCATTGTCTTGGAGACAATGGTGTCATGCCAGGCAGCAGCAGGGACCCACCTTCAGGTAGCGAGGCTGGCCTTGGAGGAAGGAGTGGGCACAAGGAGCAGAGTGGTACTGAGCTAGGATCCCGGTTTTGCTAGTCAGGTGCAATGCAGGGAGGCAAAGGTCAAAGGCAGTCGACTGTGAACCGATGGGGAGGATGATGATGAGGGACCAGACACACAGAGGCAATGTGAAGCTGCAGTTACGTAAGGGACGGTAGAAGGGTGGAAGATCCGACAGTCCCGTCCCCGTCGGGTAGAAGAACCTGCGGAGAAGGAGACTGGGCTAGAAGGAGGCGGCTGTGCTAGTTAGACCACTGTAACGAAACTGTGGAGGGACTGACTGGCAATGCCCAGGTCAGTGCATTCCCTGGGCAACAGCAGCACCTGAAGAAACCAAAACTGCTGAGGAGGAAGTGGAGGAAGTGGGAGACTGGGCACCAGGAAGACGATGTTCATGGACAACAAAATCACCAAGTATTATAAGCAAGAGCAATGTTGAACCCTGAGAGCCATCGCTTTCAAATTCTCCTTATAGAACCCAGTACTCCGAAGAAGGGAAAAAGTTCTGAAATACAAATTCTGGGGCCTCGGCATTGATGGCACTTGCAGGGGGAGGGGTTGTGGGGGTAGACATATGGCCCTCTCCACGACAGCAGTTGCTAAGTTGGGACACAGCAGGTGTAGCCCGTCACAGGCAGGAACGGTCCCCGAGCCTTAGCTTTGTGGGAGCTGCCACAGAACTCTGGAGCAAGTTCCTGCCAGGTGAGATCCAATCCTAAAGCAGAGCAAGGCCTAGAGCTGTCATCTCCTCCAACCCCAAGGATCCAAACCCGCTCTTCTCCAAAGTAAGTCATCACTGCCACTCCCTGCCTGAGGGTGAGCAGAACCTCAACCACACAAAACTGAATCCCATCTAAGCACGTAATAACCAAGAGCAGAAGAGAGTGAGGGAAGGTAAGAAGAATTCATAAGCAAAGTCAACCGTGACTAATCCTGGGGAGGGGGCTATGGGTAATTTCCTCCCATTTTTAAAATTTTAACTTTCTAAAGTTCCTAGAATTATGATGTGGTGAAGATGCACATTATATAAAAAAAATCTGTTGCAGAAGTTTATTTCCAGTTAGATTTAAAATAATTGTTTTGTGCACTGTTGGGAGAAGGGCTGCCTAGGCCTTGGCATTTGTATTGTCTCAGGTGCTTTATGTAAAAGATGTTTGATTGCTCATGATCTGCACGTGCTATCAGTAGACCACCTGAGGAGTTAGGTATCAATAAAAACCCGAGATGAGATGCTCAGGGCTCCACTGTCCAGTACGGCACTTGCCATGACAGATGGTTCCCTCTGCTGAGGTCTGGCAGGGTTTGCACCTATGGAAGTGCCTCCCTGTCTTCTTTGCTGAGCGACCCTGTGGGTGTGCTGCTACAAAACCTAATGGTTACTTTGATGTTTGTAAGACAGTTCAGTAGTTGACAAGAGGCACAAAATCCTCAGAAGACCATTCCTGGCAGTCACTGTGACTCCCTGCACGTGGTGGAAGCTGAGTGTGCTTAACACAGGCAAGTGTGGAAGGCATTAACATTGCCCAAGGCAGCGCTCTCAGGTCTCATTTACAGGTAGTCAGAGCCTGAGACCATGAGAAAATGGGAGAGAGACCAGAGGAGCAATCTATGACCTGTCTCTGACCTAGATTGTGTTGGCCAAAGGGTCCTTGTGCCTTTATTACCTGCCTTCTAAGAAGGGCAAGGAGCAGTGTTCCTAGCCCGTTCCCGGCAGCACCTGCTTAAGGCACGCTTGTGGTCGTTTTTCTGATCCCAGCTGGGGTGTTAATTGCCAGTGCAGAACTACAAATGCCTCACTTACTGTGACCTGAGGCTTGTGGTCAAATTCAAGTTTCTCCAGTCTAATATAAACATCCCAGGTCCATGGATCAAGGACAGGGCATGTAAACAAGACTGTTACATAAATAAAATGGACACCTTCCTGAAAGGCGAAGCTCGGCTACTTCTTACCAGGGCACTCAGCCTTCCAGAGCCCTATGGGGTAATTCCCTCTCCTGAGTGTCCTGTCCAGTACCTGCCTGGGTGGGTACTCTGCCTGAGGGGGCTCATTCGCTTCCTGGGTGGGAATAAAGGTGTCCACATTCTCTCCATACTGAAATTGTGTCTTCACCCAGACCTCTTTCTGGAAAGACACTGCCTTACCTGGATACGCAATACACTGATGAGAGAGACGTTAGGTTGGCCTCTAGGGTGCTCATAGAGGAGAGTTTGTTGTAGTTATTATGTAGGATGGCCATACATTTGGCTTCAAAAGAGTGACTTTATTAAGTGTGCAGGAAGCCAAAGTAAAAGAATAAATAGCAAGAGACAGACAGACAGATGGCAAAACCTCATCAACGCAGGTGCCCAAAACATCCCCTAGCAATCAACTTGGGGAGTCCCCATTGGGACAGTCAGCTAGACTTCTTCCTTGGAGAGAGTTCTGAGCAGAGCAGAGAGTCACCGGAGGTGATGCTCACGGGTAAAAGGACAGCAGCAGATGGAGATACCATCATCAAATCAACCACAACGGCCAGAGGAAAGGCCGGCAGCCGGAGTTCCCACTTGAGACTTCTCTCCGTGGCTGAGCTTCCTGTGGCTTCTTTTTCTCACTGTAGGGACATTTCTATATGGGATAGACAGTGGTAACCTCTGCTGGAAGAGGCTGGCCATCTAGCTGTCCTCAAGGGCATAATGATTTCACCTTTGAGCTGTTTGGCTGTTCTCTCCTTACTGGCCCAGACGGGAAGCCAGCCGATTCCCAGACAAAAGGCCTTGGAGGATCCTGACACAAGCATGCCTGGGTCTGTCAACCGGCTTCCGGAGCCAGCCTCTGGGCCAGCTCAAGTACTACGTGACGATGTACCTTACAGAGGTATGTTGATTACACAAAACAATGGGCTTCACACATCTTCATCTTCATACACATACATCATCTTCATACATCTTCATACATCATCTTCACACGTCACATAATGTACTTTATCATATTCACCACGAGTCCCTCCTATTCTCTCCCGAGTCCCTGAACGCCTTCCTCTTCCTACCTAGTTCTTCTTTGGATTCCATTTTTCTTTCTTTCTCTTTGACTTCTTTCCTTTCTTTCCTCTATTGATAGCCCAGGGAGTTTCATTAGGGTTGTGGTTGAGAGATGATTTACAGGAACACAGGTTAGACCACTGAAGAAAATCTCCCTCCCCCGGAAACCAGAGGGGAGAATATTTGGAGTGGAGTGTCAGTGGTCCTCATAAAATAATATTTGCTTATATTTAAATGTGTCTCTTTAACAGGAGTGTGGACTTCCTGGAAGACTAAACTACGTGCAGTCTTTTATAGAGCAGTGAAGCGTTTTAAAATAAACAGGAGGGAAAAAGTAAAAAAATAACAGCAGGAAATTGGTCTTAAAACACACACACACACACACACACACACACACACACACACACACACCACTTGCTCCTCTCCTTTGTTGTGTGTAGAGGGCAAAATGAGTTAGCTGCATGAAGATTTGCCTTAAGTTATACCTCATAAACATTATTTGTTTAGAGCAGCAGCTCTCAAAGAGTGCTCCTGGGAACCCTGGCCCCTTCTAGGTGGTTCCTGAGGTCAAAACTAGTTCTGTGATTCTCTTCTTACCACTATTGCAGTGACCACAGGATGTGTGATGGCAAAGCTGCATTAAATGGCTCCTTTGATCTCAAATATTGGGAAATGCTTTTTGACTTGCAGACAATTAATTCACAGTGTCTTTTAGCATTTTAAAGGCCCTGCATTCTGTAGGGGGGAAACGAGTTTAACTTAGTGAAATACAACATTGCTAGTTTTTTTGACCGTAGAGTGTATTTTTGTTTTGCTTTGATTGCTCCAACACCTGTGGCCATCCTATTTGGACATCTACTCCTCCAGAGATAACTCATACCAAAGCCAGAATTCCTCTGGCCCAGGAATTTCTTGGTGATTGCTCATGTGTGTCAACCCAGAATACAGCCCAATCACAGGGCTCAAATTCCACCTCTACTACTTACTACCTGTGACTTTGGGCAAATTATTTAACATTTCTGGGTCCTATATTCTCCATGCACAAGACAGGAATGATTGGATTAGTGGATATCTTAGCATGGGGATAGAAAATTGTAAATGCTATAGGAGAAGAAACCTTAAGCTCCCCCTCTCCTAGACATGGTCTTCTAGGTCAGGACACAGACTATCACTGTGAGCAGAGGCAGGTCTGTCACAGACTTCAACCCATCTGCATGCACGTTATTGACTTAGCTGAGGCAAGCTCTGAAGCCTTTTCTGACACTGATGTTCTCTGTCGGTCAGAGAACTGGTTCACACTGGTTCAGAACTGGTTCAGGGTGTAGGTGCATTCCAGGAGCAAAGCAGAGAGGGAGGGGGCAGGGTAAGCTCTCAGGCCAGGCATCATCTGCTGGGAGGAAGTGGCTCTGAGACTAGAATAGTTGGCCGTTAGGGCAGAGTTCATCTCTCCAGACTTCTGCCTCCCACTCACCAGCACCTCGCCCTACCCAAGTTGGAAAGAGCTAGGGAGTAGGAGTGGTTGTCATCATTGTCCCCATGCTGGTGTGCCAAAACTGACCGACTGAGTAGGGTATAACTCAGTGGCAGACCCTGACCTAGCACGCACAAGGCCCTAACCTCTGTCTACAGCACCTCCAAACAAACGAACAAACTGGCTGCCTGGGGTGGTGATCTGGCTATAGAGAGGGACAAACTCTCATAAAGGAGCCTCTTATAAGGTTCTCCCTCACCCAGCCTCAGAGATACCATGTGGACCTTGACCTTATAAGACACAATAGCAGCTTCTGCCCAAATTCCCACACAGTGACTTCACCACCATTGCGTATGAAGTGACTTCACAGGCTGAAAACACCCCAAAGTGGGGGCCTAAGAGAGTTCCCCAAATCACTGCTGGCCTGGTGGCTGTCTATGACATGCAAGTTTCTCCTAATCTCAGCATTCCCTCCACACTGAAACACTTGCCCCAGTAAGGGGAGGCAGGCTCAGGAGTCTCGGGGGCCGAACAGGAGGTAAACAAAAGTTATGTATCTAGGAAGAACGGGGTTGTAGATAACCCCTTACAACACTCCTGTAACCTCAACAAAACCTCCTGTAACCACAATACTCCTGTAACCTCAATAAAAACTCATTGGCTCATAAGGGAAATGCAAATCAAAACTAGGAAGAGATTCCATCTTGCACCTGTCAGAAGAGCTAAGATCAATAACACACAGGACAGCTCATGATGACTAGGATGTGGAGCAAAAGGAACACTCCTCCATTGCTGGTGGAGTGCAAACTTGTACAGCCACCAGGGAATCAGTGTGGTGATTCCTCAGGAAGATGGGAATCAATCTACCTGAAGATCCAGCCACACCACTCTTGGGCATGTATCAAGGGACAATTCATCCTACCATAAGGACACTGGCTCAACCATGTTCACTGTTGCTCTATTTATAGCCAGAAATTGGAAACAACTTATATGTCTCTCAACAGAAGAATGAATAAAGAAAATGTGGTACATTTACACAATGGGGTATTACTCAGCTGTTTAAAAAAATGACATTAAGAAATTTGCAGGCAAATGGATGAAACTAGAAAAAAATCATCCCAAGTGAGGTAACCCAGACCCAGAAAGATATATATGGTATGTATTAGCTTATATCTGGATATTATCCATTAAGTAAATAATAACCAAGCTATAATCCTTGGACCCAGGGAGGACAGGCATAGAGGAAGGGGCGAGGAGGGGGCATGTGGATCTCTCTGGGAGAGAGAAATAGAATAGGTTTTATGGGTGGAATTGGGGGGGGGGACAAGAACAGAAGGATCAGGTGGGAGGGAGAGGGGAGATGGGATTGAGGCAAGGAATGAGGGGAGAAGGGCATTTGGGGGTGGTATGGAAGCCTAGTACAGCAGAAAGTAACAATAGCCTGATTCCTAATGACATTCTGCTGTACTCATAAATCGGTGCCTTGCTCAGCCATCGTCAGAGGCTTCCTCCTGCAGCAGACTGGCGCAAATACAGAGACCCGCTTCCAGACATCACGCACACAGAGAAACCTTGGAACACACAGCTCTAAATAGGATGTCTCCATCTAAAACAACTGAGCAAAGCTCACAGGAACTCACAGAGACTGAAGCAGCATGCACAGGCCTACAGGGGTCTGCTGTAGCTTTCAATTTAGTACTTTTATGGGACTCCTGAGCATGTGAGCAAGTGGATTTCTGACTCTTGTGTCTGCTCTTGGGGCTCCAATTTTCTGTTGGTTTGTCTTGTCCAACTTCAATAGGAGGGTTTTTCTTGGTTCTTATTGTATTTTATTTTGTTATGTTTTAGAAGTCCGTTCTTTCCTAATGAGAGACAGAAAGGGAGTGGATCTGGATGGGAGAGGAGGCGGGGAGGAGCTGGGAGGAGTAGAGGGAGGGAAGCTGTATTCAGATTACATTGTATGAGAAAAGAATCTATGTTTAATAAAAATGGAAATAATAGAAAAAGAAACAACATAAAATTGAATGAGGAAAAAAAGAAAAAAAATCCAAATTCAAGCAGTCTCTCAGTTGTTTTTCCTTGAACATGTGGCTTAGCTAGCTCTTACTATCCAGCAGTTTGGGTGACTGACGTCTCGGGTGGCCATGGAGAATACAAACTACCGAGATATCTCAGTCTTTCGTGTTTCTAAGACATTTGTACCCAGCTATGCTCTTTTCCCTTTTGTTTTATGTTCTGTGTTCCACAGTGAATACTAGTTTTTTTAACTTTACTTATAATGTTAAATAAATGTTAAAATAAAATAAAAATTTTAATCATAAAAAAAATTATTGGCTCACCCACCAAAGTGGACGTTGGTGCAGTTGTTACTTTGGTCTATCCTGAGCTCCCTTTCTGAATGTTTGGTCTTAGTTGTGCTTAAACAAGTAGCAATTCAGCTGCCCGCTGCGGGAGAACTCGGAGATGAGGTACTGGAACCTGATATCGAGCCACATGTGTGCAGGTGACTCTGTGTCAAAGGAAGAGGACTTGCTTTCCTAGGGAAAACTGCTTCTAGGGAAGGAGTCAATTGGCTTGGGATGTCACCTCTACTGAGGAAGTTAAATTCGGGGACACCAAATAGAATCTGACTTAACTCAGAGAAATTGGCTTGAGGATTTGTTATTGAGGAAGAATTCCTGAGGATGTGGCTTTGTAAGAGCTCCATGATTTACTAAAGCCTGTGAGTAGTCACCCAGCCTCCCTCTAATGTGGTCCTTCAGGGAGAAATAGTTTTCAGTCACTGGAACAGACCACTGTCAGATACAACTGGGGCCAGCGAACCGGCTCAGCAGGTACAGGCTTGCCACCACACCTGATGACCTGAGTTCAATTCTCAGGACCTACATGGTGGAAGGGGAGGACTAATTCCACCAAGTCGTGCTCTGGCTCCACCTGTGTGTCGTGAGAAATGCAGGCATAGGTCATTATTGACACCAGCTCAAGAAAATCGTTGATCCTTTTTGTCTTTGCTTCCTAGCCTCAGTGTGTCTACACAGTTCCACATCGACAACACCTGGAGGCAAGGAAGGAAGCACTGTCAGCACTTGCTTACAGTCCCAGGCAGGAAGCCAGCTTTCCTCTTTTTCAAGAGAGGTGGAGAAACAGTCACTCCCCACACAAGCTAGAGTACCACTGAGGGTGTGTTACCAAGACAGACCGCAATAGGAGCATCCCTAGAAAGCCAGCACCCTCTGCATAGGGCTTTCAAGGGATGTATGTAGACAAGCTGCTGCTCTCTGGGCTGGTCCCTCTGTGAGAACTTGTGATGGGAGAAAGCAGGCACCTGAGAGAGCCTCTGTGGACCCGTGAATCTGACTTCTAGGACTCTTGCTCTCCTGGTTCCCATATGACTTGGACAAGTAGGAAAACACTTGGGAAGAGGAAGGTCCCTGAAAACCAGGGGCTTCATACCCTGATGGATATGGTGCCCGTGGTGCCTGGTAGTGGACACAAAAGCCAAATGTTCATGACCACAGAGACATAGCTTAGCCACAACTGCTAAGTCAGAACATCAGAATCTTACAGTGTGGTAGAGAGAGAGAGAGAGAGAGAGAGAGAGAGAGAGAGAGAGAGAGAGAGAGAAAGCATTGAAGGGGAAGTGACAGGGGCCGAGAAACCAGCCTCAGCATGGAGAGACAGGAGTGTTCATAGCCATAAAGTCCTAGAGAAACAGGGAGAGCGGAATTTCCAGTTGACCATCAGGCAGGAATGGGCATCGCCTAGCTATGCAGAGGCCACTGAAAAGAAAGCTGTGCTGGTTAGTTTCTTGTGGAGTTGATTCAAGCTAGGGTCATCCAGGAAGAGGGACCTTCACTGAGGGGCTGCCTCCATCAGGTTGGCTTGTGGCACATCTGTGGAACACTTTCTTGATCTGGGCAGATGGTCCTGGGTTGTATAAGAAAGGAGGCCAACAAGCCAGTAAGCAACCTGTGTCAGTTCCTGCTTCCACGTTCCTGATGCCTGGAGTTCCTGCCCTGACCTCCCTCCATGATGGGCTGTAAGCTGTCAGCTGAAATAAACCCTTTCCTCCCCAGGTTGCTTTAGGCCATGGTGTTTATCACAGCCATGGAAAGCAGACTAGGACCTTGCTCCTGGCCTAAAACCCCGAGTACCACCACAGATCACAAATGTCTGCCCAACATTCCCAGTCTTCCATCAGCATATAAAGCAAACAGTGGAATTTAACTAGATCTTCCAAAAATCAGAGAAGGAAGGGCACAGTGCTTAAAAATCCCACAGCTGACAATCAAAAGCCTCATGTCTGTTCCGAGAGATACAAACTATTGAGACAGCGAATGGGGGTGGGCAGAAAGGGGACATGTTGTCCTGGACTCTCTTCAGATTCAGGAGCACAAAGGGCCAGCATTTTGCCAAGAAGCAGGGGGTAGGGGAGGTGTACGAGTGGCTGGTTCTTCTCTTCATCTCCATGTCTCCTGCTA
Organism: Cricetomys ansorgei; assembly: GCA_026225945.1. Classification (NCBI taxonomy): domain Eukaryota; kingdom Metazoa; phylum Chordata; class Mammalia; order Rodentia; family Nesomyidae; genus Cricetomys; species Cricetomys ansorgei. Next base: position 83,715 of record JAMJFZ010003457.1, read on the forward strand.
GTCGGTGCCTCCAGCCCTTACCATATGGGCATGGATTTTACAGCCACAACAAATGCTAGGGGGAGCAGCTGTGGAAGCATTCACACCTTTGTTCATTTTTCAGAACGGCATCCGATCATGTCATTTAAACCATGCCCTGCTCCTGCTCCTGCTCCTGCTCCTGCTCCTGCTCCTGCTCCTGCTCCTGCTCCTGCTCCTGCTGCTCCTGCTCCTGCTCCTGCTCCTGCTCCTGCTCCTGCTCCTGCTCCTGCTCCTGCTCCTGCTGCTCCTGCTCCTGCTCCTGCTCCTGCTCCTGCTCCTGCTCCTGCTCCTGCTCCTGCTCCTGCTGCTGCTCCTGCTCCTGCTCCTGCTGCTGCTCCTGCTCCTGCTCCTGCTCCTGCTCCTGCTCCTGCTCCTGCTCCTGCTCCTGCTCCTGCTCCTGCTCCTGCTCCTGCTCCTGCCTTGTTTGAGACAGACTCTCCTGCATGCCACTGCACTGTGTACACCAGGCTACCTAGCCTGCGAGTTTCTGGGATTCTGCAGTCTCTGTCTCCCATCTCCCCCACAGGGCACTGTGCTTACCCTGCACACTACCTTTTCATGGGTTCTGGAGATTTGAACTTGGGCCCTCATGCTTGTGCAACAAATGCTTTTACCCACTGAGCCATCCCTTAGCCCAGCTTTGTGGATTCTTAATGGCTGAATCTTCGGGGTGAGCCTCGCACAGAGAACACACGAGTTCATCCAGCTAAGGAAGAGGCCTGGATCTCCTGCATGTTCCTCTTTCTTTCCACACTTCTTTCACACCACCAGCGTCTCCTACAAGATGGGACATGGACCCCAGTACGTGCTTGGCCACCTGTGCGAGTGGAAAGAAGGAAGGCAAGCAAACAGCCACACATGAAGGAAGGGGCCCCAGCTCGGAGTCTGCTGCCGCCTTCTCTGGGAGCCTGGAAGTGCTCACTTCCTGTGCCACCCATGGCAGCATCTGATTGCTTGCACATGGCTGCAAAGGTAGCTTGCACTTGGGAAGAAATCATAGGCCTGACTTAGTATCCCAGGGTCCCAGACAAGCCAGCCCAGCCGCAGGGAAGTCTGCCCAGCACACTGGCCTCAGAAAAGCCTAGCTGCGGAAATGGGGCTGGAGCCCCTCCACATGTGAAGTTGGCTCCTAAGACAAAGCGACTCCGACACCTGCTCACTCTCATAGCTCAGAAGGCTGGGGGACACAGGGATACCTGCAAACTCAGACACTGAATGGAAGGCAGAGAGAATCAAGTTCTTTCCTCCCCCATCCCTCCCCAGAGACCAGAAGCTTCTTAAACCAGACCTGTCTGGGTGGAGCAGGAGACAGTGGGGGACTCCCAGGGAGGCATGACAGGAAGGGTGGAAGGATCTAGAAAAGCAGCTGGAAACGTGCTTTTGTGTGTAAGCCAGCTTGTGGGTTTCTATGACTTGTCCAAACCTCATTAATGAGGAATGCAGCCTAGTTTCTGCTCACCATTTCCCCTGGGCCAGAAAGTGGCTTCCTAGCCTGAGGGCCCCAGATGACCTCACACCTTGTTCACTTTGTATGGCACCTTGCCCGGCTCTGACCATTTACAGAGCTCACACAGAGTCACACAGAAGACTGCTGAGCAGAGCACCAGGGAGGAAGCCCTACTGTGATCATACCTCTTGATGTTGCCATAGGGACTGTAGAAGGCATCTCACCTAGTTCCTGTCCCACTCACACCCACTGGGCTGGACAAGAGGGGCCAAGTTCATCCTCTGTGAGCCCTGGTCCCACTCATAACTCTCTGGGCTGAGTGCACACCCGGTCTAGGCAGAAACAACCGAATGGGGACATGGTATGGAAGTCTAGCTCATGGCTTCAAGGGAGGGTAGGAAACCACAGGACTAGGTGAAGTCAGGAGGGAAGGGGCGTGAGGAGACGGGGGTGTTGATTGATTTTAGATCTACCCTCACACCTCTCCCCAGTTTCTGAGGAACCCAATCCTCCCTCCACCTTGGTGTCCTCTTGTATGTGCTTCCAGGAAAGCTCCCACTAAGGCAGTGAGTCACAGTTTCCTGAGCACTCCTTCCTTGTCTGGTTTGCATTTTCTTCACACGCTGTTCCAGAGGGAGGACATCGTCTGCACATATGGCCAAAGAAGCCTAGATCATAACCCTCAGGGGCAGGTCATTGACCAGGACCCAGCATGGCCTCTCCCTCACCACACCCCTTAACCGGCTGACACCGGCAGGATATTTTTACTGCAGTGGGACATTTCACGGCCCAGCCAAGCATGACCCAAGTACCTAAGATTCTGGACACTTAACTGTCATCAGAGATCGACCTGGGAGGTAGAGTTCATAGTCTCATGCCAAAGAAAATTAGGTACAAGGATTCTCACAGATGTATGCAAAGTGAAAGCCAGCTTTGTTAAGAATTAAAGGTGAGTGAGAAATAGAGAGAAAGGGAGAAATTACGGAGTGCTAGAAGAAACTGCTGGAAGCTGGAGGGCTTCTCCAGGGATGAAAGGCCTTTGATTTTCCTTTATCTATGGGTTTCACAGGAAAACTGGACAAAGCTAAGGTGGCCTCTTTTGAGACTGGTTAATTTTCTAGCTATCGTGGGCCAAGCCAAACAAGGACTCACGTGTTCTGTGCATGCCAAGCAGGAATCCTGTGTTTTTCATCGACTGCCCACCCAGTTAGAGGTAGCTAAAGCCCCTCTGGGCATCTCTGAACTCAGCTTTGACTACCCCCGACCTGTAGCTGTCTCAAGTGCTGTTAATTACATTCAGTTCTTTGTTCTCGAACTTATGTGATCAGCGCGCAGCATCACCGTGGCAGAGAGTTAGCCAAGATACAGTTGCAGCTTTTCTTGACAACCTGGTATTTAACTCCTTGTCTGCAGGGGTCTAGGTGGTCTGGGTGGTCTCCCAGGTAGAAGCTTCTCGTTAAAAGCCTTCCTCACTGTTAAATCTGTTACTAGAGCTGCACTAGAAGCCAGGCCTCGGGAAAGGACCATGGAGCCCAGATCCCCTTCCCTGAGCTTCAGAGGGGCCCAGAGCCTGTCGCTCCTCTTACCCGCCTAGCTTGGTTATCTCTTATCCAGCCCAAGCCCCCTGTTTGCTTCCTCTTCCTTGTTATGTCACACTCTGCTGTGTTTAGTGTCTGTCGTGCTGCCCTTCGCTCTCCGTCCTGCGCGCCAGTGACGCCAGCAAGGAGGTAACACTTCCCCCTTCCTGCCCAGTCGTCCCTCTGATGGTTGCCACACAAGCGAATTAACCGGGGAACTGAACCCTGTCTAGTGTCCTGCTGTGCATGCACTCCAACACATGCGCACACTTGTCCACGGAGACCTTTTGCAGCTCTCCCGAGGCAGCAGTTCAGATGCCATGCATGCATGAGGCCCTGGGTTCAATTTTCAGCAAAACACATTCGATTCAGATACCACACAATTCATCCATTTAAAACGCTCAGTTCGTGAGTTCTGGCATATTAGTGTAATTTTTCGCTGTCATATAAAAGTTCTTACATAAATGTAGCTATGAGAAATCAACCAACCTGAGTGGCTGCAATTACAGTCACAGTGTGCTTCTCAGGGAAGCCAGTCACTGTTTATCTCCTCTTTCTCTTCACTCCCTCCCCCTCCAAGAGAAGAAAAGCCCATTTCCCCTCCAGCCCAAGCTGTCCTCTCCATTCCAGTGTGCCCTGTAATGGCTTATTTCCTCGGCTTAACCACCAAAGCTCAGTCCTGAAGGCAAGAGGCCAACTGGATCCACGTGCGCTTCTGCTTCTGCCAAGCTCCTAGGACAGAACTTCAGCTCTGAGGATGCTCCCTGAGTGCTGCTCCGGAAGCCTACATCTGCCAGTGATCGGTGCCTGTCAGCAAAAGGGCTTTGTGGGGCAAAAGCCTCCCACTGCGCTGGCTCAGTGCAGACACTGGGCTCCTCAGGGAAACTCTTCCACCCACACATTGATCTTTGAATCTTCCCACCCAGATGTTGGACTTTGAATGTTTGCATCCTTCTTTTCATCTCTTTTGCCTGTAATCTCATACTTGTTCTAAGTTCTAAGAACCTTCTGGAAAGTCAGTCTGCTTGGGTGCTAATACAGACACTGTATTTGATGCTCTTCCTCATGGCTGGAGGAGGAGGTGACTCCTGAGCAGGTCGTGTTAGATCTTTACTTTTGCGGCCTAGGGGAGCAGGGAAACCCTCTTAGAATCCTCTCAGAAAGGGAAGAAGAGCAAGAGACTCCCTGGAAGTGAGAGCACAGTTTGCAGGCGGAGTCTCGGGTGTACGCACAGCACATTTCAGGAAGGTTCCCAGGAAGCCCAAGCATGTCTGCTGCACCATCCTGTGGAGCTGTCATCGCTGCCACTGGACGTGATCATGGGCAATCAGCGCCCCTGGTGAGGATCTTCTGTTTAATTAAATGTACAGGCCTGCCCTCCCCCAAAAGAGAGGGCAAAAGCTTCTGTCTGTAAATGATTTTTTCCTAAACCTGAGTGACAGCATGCTGTTACTAGGTACTTATTTTTTTCCGCCTTTCAAAAAGAAGGTGACTAATGGGGTCGATTTCATAACACGTCTGCAAGTAGGCAGTTATTCTTATACTTTGCTTCCCTCTAAAATATTATCTGCCAACACTTGGGCTATGCACTGGTATGCAAATTAGACTTAATAAGGGAAGGGAGATGATGTTGCTCTTGAAAATCATATTTATAAGGTTAACAAGATTTAAATATTACATTAGGGAGCTGGGGTTAGAGTACATGACTGCATAAATGTAATACCTGGCAGTAAGATTCTCTGCCATTCTTCCTGATCAAAATCATTGGTTTTTAGTTGTTTTTTGTTTGCTTGCTTGTTTGTTTGTTTTTTGCAAGAGATTCTCACTCTGAAGCCAAGGCTGAGCTAAAACTTAACTGTTTAGCCCAAGCTGATATTATACTCAAGGCAATCTTCCTGGCTCAGCCGGGTTATAAGTGTGTGCCGCTGTGCCTGGCTGAGGTACAGACCTTGTCATCTATGCTAAGGTTTAGTTAGAAGAGAGAAAGTCTCTACAAGATGCAAGCGTCCAGAGCCGCATTTGAGTGAGACAGACTCTGGAAGCTGTGTGTTTGCAGCTGGCGCTGCTGAGAATGGGTGCAGGATTTTAAAACATAAACTTCACTTTAGAACTCAAGCTGAATCGCATATTTCAATGAGTTACTCATTAAAGCCAAGAAAGTGGGCACTTTGAGCAAGGATAAGAGGAGAATACCGTCAGCATGGCAGCGTGTGCCGGTGATCACAGCTCTGGGAGGCTGGGGCAGCAGTATTGCTACGGATTTGAGGCCAGCCTGGGCTACATACTGAGAATCTTTCCTAAAGGCAAGCAAACAAAACACTAATAAACTGTGAACAAAAAAGAAGATATCAAGAGCATTCAATCTAATAAAAAAAATTACAAAAGGAAGAAACCACACACACAAATGTATGCACACAGCCATCACAAAATGATAAGCTACCGTATAAAAAAAAGTAAGGAAAGGTTCTGACTCCAGCCACATCAAACGAGGAGAAATGATCTAGAAAATGCTCTGATCACGGAGGAAATCTCCCTCTTACGGAGTGTCTATTTAGGGTTAGAATAGAAGCATAATTAGGTTTGTACTTGCTGAAGAATCAGATACAGCCAAATATGCATGACACTAAATTCAGATTATTAACTTGTCAGCGATGACTCAAAGGCTCTCCAGCAGCTTGAACACTTGGGGCCATCATTCCAGATGTGGAGTCACAACTGTCTGTCCTCATAGGCATGCGCCAGCGCAGAACAGCTGAGCTCTGGTTGGTAGAGTATTATCGGGGTTTTTTTTGGTTGTTGTCGTTGTCTGTTTGTTTGTTTTTGCTTTGCTTTGATTTTGCACACAGGGTCTCACTAGAGACCCTAGGCTGGCCTTGAATTCAGGATCTTCCTTCATTAGCCATCGAAGTGTTAGGTTATGGGCATGGCCCAAGCTGAGATGCTCTTGACAGGTTTCAAGTGGCCAACCGTTAGTGGCACACTCAGCATACCTAGAGAAGAGGTCAGAGTGGAGTTTAAGTCCTCGGCAGGTTTTCTTCTTTCACGTGCTTCTTGGCAAAGTTTGGGCACAGGATCAATACTGAATAATACTATGAATGAGTAAACCATAGAAAGCTGGAATTTTTATGTTGTCTGAGAGTTGCCTGAGGTGCTCGAAGCTGAGATGGATAACTAGCCACTGGCTCCCATCCTGCTGAGAGGTGCAGCTCATCTGGGATCTGACAAGCGTTCACCATAGCAGCGGACAGACATACAGATACAGATGCAGCTGGAGCTTGGGGTTGATTGTCAGGGATTGCCAGTAAGTGCTACTGCGCACTTCTTTTCCCTACTGTCTCACGGAGGCGGGGAATAAACTGCGTTCATGTTGTGTGGCTATTTCCTCCAGCCTGAAACATCCCACCCAGGAGGGAGGAGGATGGTGAGGCTTGGGAAGCTCAGAAAGTCACAAGACTGACCAGGCCCCGCCCAGGGTTGTATACTCAGTTAACACCTGATGGGAGGGGGAATTCTCAGGGAAGCTGCCTGCCTACCATTGGGGATATCCAGGGACACAGCTTTCTAGAGTCTTCCTTGTGCTGGGGAAAGGTTTTCAATGATGCCGTTGAGCCTCTCGTGCTTCAGGAAGAGCCCTCTCACCCACTTCCCTGTAATTAACTCCAATAAACTGTCTTCATCGAGCTAGACCTTGAGATGACGTCAGTGCCAAGCAGGTAGATGTCAGTTCACAGCTCCTCACTGCGAGCCAAGAAGGTGGTCTCTCTTAGAGAGTGGGAAAATAGCTAGGAGCAAATCTAGAACCTTCCCTGCTTTTGTGTTTGAAGGCTTAAACTTTTGGAAGCAAATGATTTTTGGAATTCTTGGACTTCTGAGCTTGGTGGGACAGACGTGCTGTGATGGCCAAGGGCCATGTTGGCCCTGTAAGCGGGCGTGGGTCATCTGATGGGCCCTGCCCGCCACAGTGAAGGGAGCCTGGCATCTGATGCCACAGGAGAGCCCTGCTGGCACTGGAGGTGACAGGGATCTGAGTCGGCCAGAGAAAGCACTTCCAGGTCGAGGCACAGCCGAGTGCAGGGCCCAGGCCTGTTAAAACGCCTTACAAGAGAAAGACCCAGTGCCCTGGCATCTGAACTCAGGACACTAAAGGCTTTTTTAGAGCAGCCATAGCTAAGGGAAAAGGCACCTCAGCCTCCTTCCTTGTTCTCTCCACTCTGAGGGGAGCCAGAAGCAGCCAGTGACAAGAGAGAACCAATGCACGATCATATCAGACTGCACAACCGTTTTTAAGTTGGGTCAGCCCTGAGCTGGGGACAAAGACAAATACCTGAGAATTTTAAGAACAACATTTAAACTCTATATTAGACTGTACATGTTTGCTACTGTATCATAAAAACATTATATATACCTGAAGGGGACCAAGCAGTCCTAGGATTGCCTGAAGGGTAAGAAGATCCCATAAAATAGGGCAGGAGGGCAGCGATGGAGAGGAAAGGGAGAAGGAGCAGCAGCTGTCACTTCCTGTCCAGTTAGTACATTTTATTCTGCTCAGTAAGTGAATAGGAGAATGAATGAATTTCCGTATATAATTTTGACTCAGGGCCTCCTGCACCCAGCATGGCACGAGCTTCAGACAAAGGACAGCATCAGGCTAGTGCATCGGCTTTGGGGGCGTGGCTGGGAGGCACCAAGTTCATGACTCAGACAAGGCTGACCTCAGGCCCTAGTGACTCGGCTCAGGTGTGTGGATGTTGATCTTTCACTATCTCTATCATGGGATGGGATGTTACTTTGTCCTGGGCAGGACACGACTTTCAGAGTCCAGTTAGAGTGCAGAGCTGTGTGTTCAGACAGAGGACACAGACAGCTCGCCTCGGGCTGCTCAGGGCACAACCTAAACCAGCCGGGGAAGACACTTCTCATAGTTCTGCACATCACAGGGGATCAAGCTGGCCTTTCATCTGCGAGAAGAGCAAATGTTCGATCACTTCTCTCTCTCTCTCTCTCTCTCTCTCTCTCTCTCTCTCTCTCTCTCTCTTTAATTTAAGACAGGGTCTGACTGTGTAGCTCAGACTGGCCTTGAACTTGCAGTGATCTATCCGATTGCCTCTACCTCCCAAGCAACTGGTACGACAGGCCTATGCTGTCAGGCTAGCTTCTTCTCTCTTTAGAAGCTAATTGCCCAGGTGTCTTGTGATACTAATTGTCATTGAACTACCCCAGTACCAGAACCATTTTCCAGGGAGAATAACTGAGGCAGAGAGAGGTGGGCTGCTTCCATCTGCATCCCATGATAATACAAGATGCCTGGAGAGGCTGATGGCCTCAGTCTCTATAAAGTCACATGACATTCACAGACAGGAGAAGATGCCTTTCTGGAGGCTAGGGCACCTTCAGACAGCACGGATCTCAGCACAGAGCCCCCAGACAGGCCTACTGCCATGTCCTCTGACTCACACCATTTTTCAGGTTACCAAAGGGTTTCAGAGCTGTCAGTGCACTTATTATTTATAGTGACTAGAAGGAAGCACAGCAGATGTTATTACCCACATTTTACAGGCACAGAGGGTGAAGTCACAGGCCTGGGGGTACACAGATATTAAAGGAGGAAGGCCCCATGACCTCAGACCATGCAGCGAAACCTAGGCGCTTCCCTCCAAATGAGGTCATGCCTAACTGAACAGGAGCACATGGAAGCATCGTGGGGATCCAGGCAGACGGGCAATGGATCAGGGTCAGAAGGGCAGATGGTTTTCCATTTTCACACACCTTTTACAGGTTTCTTCAACACAGCTCCATATGGGCTCACCCTGGTAAGCAGAGCAGTATTTTAAATCCCAAGAGAAGCCATGACAAAGCTTCTGGGTCCCCTGTTGTGTCCTAGGAACCTGTGTGCTGAGTCTGGTGCCAAGTTGGCCTTCCAGAGCTCACGCTGTGCCTGGGCAGGACAGATTACTAGATATAGAAATGACTGTGAGGTAAAGGCACTTGCCATCTGGGAGAGGCTGCTATGCCAACACAACCATTTTCCTCTCCAAAATGTCAGGAAAGAAGAGAGACCCACAGAGCAAAGCCCCGCCCATGTCTCCAGCCTCCAAGCCTTCGCTCCTGTGGGCAGCGCCTCACACATCGCCTTCCGCGGGGGAGTAGCTCAGCGCAAAGATAAACCAGCTCCTGAGACTTGGCATCTCGTGGGGTCTAATTGACAAAGTTAGGGCAAGAAGGTGGAACGGCTTTCCAGGTTTTGTTGGAATTGCTCAATGAGATGCCAAGAGCTGTCTTTTTCTGTCCAGCTGTCTCCATGTTTTAATGTCAACAGCGGCTAGGGCTGAAGGTCGGAAATGCCTCCGGAATATCTCGCCCAGTTAATTTCCACACTGAGATTCAGGAGGAGGGCTCGAAATGACTTTTTCTTTTGGGGTTTTTAATGACAAAGCATATTTAGATGGACTAAATTTGGCTAAATAAATAAACGTAAGTTCAGAGCCTTCAATTTACCAAAACGCATTTCAAAAGCCAGAGGCGACATGAAAGGCAGCAGCTCTACCCAGACTCAAACCGATTCCAAGGAAAATTCCTGTAATCTTGAGGAGTAATGAAAGCTCGTGGATATATTTGGAATTTTTGAATGGTGGAACTGTTTCTGAGAGCATTTTTTTCAACATCCCAAGTGAAGAATGAGAACAAGGCCGAAATTGTTTGGTGAAGAGCAAAGAACCCTTTGGTTTGAGAGAAGGTAAAGCGGGTCTGAATGATGAAAGCACTGCATGGAGCTGCAGCTCCCACAAAGTGTGCAACGGCAAGTTGTGCCAGGAAAACCACACTCAGAATGTGTATTATAACTGTCTTTATTGCTTTGTTTGCTTGGTTGGTTGGTTGGCTTTGAGACAGAGCCTCTGTAGTTCAGGCTAGCCCCCGACTGGGCTGTGTAGCTAAGGACAACCTTGAACTTCTGCTTTTCCTGCCTCTGCCTACTCCGTGCTGGGGTACAGTCATCTGCTCCCATGACTGCCTTGTCATCCCATTTTTAAGTCAATTTCATCGCCATATTGAATCTTTCTTTTTGATCTTTAGGTGCTAGCATCTTGGGCCTTGCTGAGTACCACCCCAACCCCTTTCCTAACTCTAGGAGGACCACATCACTGAACCGTGCAGTGGAGAGAGTGTGGTTTTCTGGCACAAATTGCCTTTACACATACTTTATGGGAACTGCAGCTCCACGCAGCAGTCTTCCTATGGCCTTGCTATTTTGAGGTCACATAAGGAACAATCCACAGCTCTCCTGAGTTTCTCAGAAGTCCTTTAACCCAGGAGCTGAGTTCTGTGCTCTGGGTTGGAGAAAGTACCTATGACCAAGCTCGACCCCAGCTGCCACGACCACCCTCCACCCCAGCTGCCATCTACATCCCTGGCCCAGGACTTCTGGAAAGTTTCCTCCCCTGGACTGAAGTTAGCCCTGTACTCAGAGCCCTTGGCGGCTGCATGGTTGAGAGGCCAGCATCCCATTCTGCTGCTCTGGGACAGGATGGGGCTATTGGGTTTCCCGAGTACCCAAGGGGATTGTTTATACTATGTTTCAATATCAGATGGACGAAGGGAGAATTGCAGAATTACTTCTTCAACATGCTTCAGATGTTGAACTTTACCCCTTGGCAGTACTGTCTATAGTTCTTTAACACGAAGTAGAAAAGGTTTGTAGCCATTCCCAGGTCTGCTGTGGCCTCTCTGCTTCACTCCTCTCGCTCACCTCCACTGACGGAACTCTGCAGGCCTCCCTGGTCCTCTGCTAACTCGCATCTGTTATGGCCTTCTTCGGTGTTCACACTTTGCTCTCTTTGGCAGACCAGGCTCCAAACCTCAGAGTCCTTTGTCCTCGAGCCCTGCCATAGCAACAAGCTGTCCCAGCAAAGCACAGGCTCTGCAGACAAGCACGGTGGCTCTTCCCTGCCACCATTAACTAATATGGCCATCAATACCACTGACCCTGGAATACCGCCCTTAGGCGCCTCAGGGACTGTGAAAATGCGCCACAAAAACCATGTGCAGGGAGGACACCTGTTGGATCCTGCTCCAATCCCATAAAAAGACTAGGGAGATAAGGACCCAAGTAAGGATTCTGGCACCGTGTGGCTCGTTTCAGAAGAATGGACTAGCAGCATGCCCAGCAATGAGTATTTCTTGTACTCATACAAACCTAACCAGTGAGCTACGTGCGGGACGCTTAGCTGACGAACAGCGGTGTGCTCTGCCTGTGGCTCTCTGCACTCTCTGGGTATCACTTGATAACCCACCCTCTCCACTGTAAAACCAGGCAAGCTGCAGGGGCCCAAGTCACCACAATAAATACACTCGCAGGGGGGAAGAGGTCTCCAGAAGACTAGATGTCTGATAGAGAGTTTGCTCCGTCAAATGTTTGTTGAGCTCTGATTATGTACCCAAGGCTGTTTCAAGACTTGAAGAGGGATTTGGACAAATAAAGCCCAGCCCTTGCATTCCAGAGGTTAAAGACTCAAAGTGGACACACTATGACCTCAGACCTACACAAAGGGGGAGTAAACAGATGAACAAATGGAATGAGCCTGGCAAAAACTTTGCTTTCATTGGCAGGATTAAACTGTTCACATTACCTGGGACTGAGGACGAGGTCTTATTCAATTTCCTTCCACCGAAAGGCAAAGAGAGCTGGCACCTGAGTCCCCAGCAGAAACTCAGTGTGCACAGACACCAGCCTTTTCTTCTCCTACCGAATCTCTGTGGTAGGCTGGCACCCAGCACTCACCCCAACAGTTCCTCAGAAACAGAGAGGTCTGGTCACTCCAGTGACCTAGAAATAGGTAGACCTGGGAGAAATAAGGTAGAGAGAGGACCATTTGGGTTTTTTTTTTTGTTTTTTTGTTTTTTTTAAAAATCTCAGAGGAAGAATTTAATTTTTCAGAACTTGCCCCAAATACACACACTATCCATTTGCCCTTCAACGTACCCACTCGTTCTCCCTTGCACACAGCAATCTGCCAATTTCTGCATCCATTCACACATCTGTTACCATTGGAAACAAAAATAAGAAGACAGAGGGCTAGTATATTATGGGGTGGAAAGCTTCCTGTTTAAATAAAATGCCAACCAAGAAAGAGCACACCCCTCCCCGCCCAGCCCACTCCACCGCACCTTTCTTACAAAAGTCCCCAGTTTCATGAGAAAACATAACAAAGCACATTACACAGGAAGGTCGCATCTAATTGGTTTTGAGGAAGCACCGCCAGCCCTGTGCTCATCTGCCCGACCCCAGCACCCACTCAATACATTCCAATTACAGAGCGAAGACGCGGACCTGACCCAGGATCTGTTCCCATTTGCCATGAAAGGCTTATTTCTCCATAAACAACTGAGGGCAGGCTTGGAAAACAGGTTTCCAGACCAGACATGTAGAACTTTGGCTTGAATTCTCTCTGGAAATGTCCACCATCCCACCAAGAAATCGGAAATACAGGAATAAATGTGTATTCTGGCTTCTTTCGAACAAAATGATTTATTTTTTAAGAGTTTCAATTCATAAAACTAGCTAATTTTCCAAGGGAAAATGGGCACATTTTGTTTCTCTTTATCCTTTTCAAAGAATATTCAGGCCATGGAAAGAATTTACACTCAATTTCCTTAAAGGAGTTAGCAGGAACAGTTGCCTTATGAGGGACTAGAGAACGGAGGTGGGGAAGGTTTAGGACAAATGAAATGAAGACTTTTATTTTCAACATAAACTCTTTATGGCTTAGATTAGACATCAGAGGCAGGCATGATGGTACAAGCCTGTAATCCAGGACCTGGGAGGTAGAGGTAGGAAAATCACCAGAAGTTCAAGTACAGCTTGGTCTACATAGCAAGTTTTCAGGCCAGCCAGGGTTACATAGTGAGGCCCTCCCTTAGAGCTGGAGCACTGGCTGCTCTTCCAGAGGACCTGCATTCAATTCCCAGAGCCCACGTGGCTGCTCGCAGCAGTCTGAGATCCGACACCCTCTCCTGGCCTCTAAGGGCACTGCCTGTACATGGTGCACAGATGCCTGCAAAGCACACAGACACTTCAAGTAAACAAACCTTGTCTAAAACTTAGACGTCAACTTAGCTTCTATATTCATAATTTAAAACAGAAAAAAGGCCTTCTACCCACACATACCAATTTCTTCCAGTTTGGGAAAGAAAGCCTTCAATACATAGTTCAGTTCCACTGTGACATAGATTATACAGTTGGGAACTCTAGGTTTTTAAACTTATTAACATTAATGGAATGTTTTGGGGAGGAGGGCTGGTTGACCTAGGGTGGCCCGTGTGGCCGTGCCTGGCTCTATGTGGGCACTAGGGATTTAAATTCGAGTCCCCGTGTTTTTGAAGCAAGTATTCCTACCCACTAAGCCATCCCCCTCAAATGGTAGCTGTAGATTTTTAAGAAGAGACTAGCTGCACCATCATTTGTGAAGTTGGCATTTTCAGATCTATATGATGGTCCTCTTTGCATAGGTTATATGTAGATTACAAATAGATTATATACAGACTATATAATCAGATTGTTAATATCTCCCTCTAAGTAACGTTGTGTAAAATGAAAAAGACAGAAAACGTTTTGTTGTTGTTTGTTTGTTTTTCAGGACAGGGTTTCTCTGTAGTAACTCCGGCTGTCCTGGAACGCACTCTGTAGACCCGGCTGGCCTCGAACTCACAGAGATCCACCTGCATCTGCCTCTCAAGTGCTGGGATTAAAGGCGCGGGCCACCACCACCTGACAACAGGAAGCATTCTTGATGTTTAAAAAAAACTCATGCAAGTCCCCTGCCTGTTTGGCCTCCCTGTGCCCTCCTTCCCCCATGGCCACTTCCATCTTTGACATGTGCCCTTCCTGTGGACCACAGACACCCAGCCTGCTTAGCCTTCCATCCTAACACTACTCCTCCAACCAAGAGCATTCTCTTTCCTCATAACCACTCCTTGGCAAGGCATGGTCTCCTCAAGAAAGAGCTCCCTTATCCTACATTCCTCAAAACAAGCAAAGAAGCAACCTGTTCCTTTTTAACTTAAAAGACGCATTGCCAATCCCTCTGGGAGAATTGATGGTGATTGGCCAAAGTCCTAAGAGTGAGGGAGGTATAAAAGTTCATGGACACGCCCCTAGCTCCCAAGGCCTGCATCTGATCAGCGCCTGGCTTCTTCCTTCTTCTGTGACCTCAAATGGCTTCTTTCAGGCAGCACTGATGTGAGACAACCTTTGGTGACTGCACATTTGATTTGGTTCTCAGTGGAAGAATTGGTCTCCGGATGCTCAGCTGTCATGTCAGCCATCGCTGGGACACTCGTAGCTGTCATCCTCCGTTCTGGGACTGCAGCCGACTCAGCCAACACAGAGCTGGTTCCCATTGAGCCTCCTCGATGTCATAAATGTAAACTACTTTACCGTGTCCCTTATTTTGGTGCTTTGCATGAGATGCACACAGCAGCCAGCTTTCTCAGGAAAACTCACCCAGCAGATAGGTGCTTGGGTCACTTTTCCCAGTTGCTGCCCGTGTTGGGACTAACTAAGCTTGACAGTCACCCAGTTTGTGTGTTAAGTAGTAAGGGGCCGAGTTGAAGCACGTGGGAGGGAGAGTTAGCCTGGTGCAGATAGAAGAATTTAATCAAGTTTGCTCTCAACTGCTGAGCTGTCTCTCCAGGCCCTGACAGACAGTATATTTTAATGCAGGCAAGTGGCTAGGCTGTAGAAGCTGCGGAAGGTCACTAAGTGGCATCCTCAGGCCTAGGTCTCATCTGAATGAATGCACTCCGGTGTGGCTCACTTAGTCATACCTTCTTGCTATGGCATAAGCCACTTGAATGAATTGAATGGAGCAGAGGCTGGATGGAGGCCAGTCTTTAGGACCACGGGAAGGCAAGCATCCAGCTGCACACGAGCTAGAGTTTCACGAAGAAACAGAGAGACTTTTCTTTCCCAATCCTGAATTGCCCCTGATTCCACGAAGTGACAGATCTGAAACACTGCCGAGCTGTTGGGTGGAAATGAATCACTGTTTAAGATGACAGCCATAGGTGAAGGCGTGCGAGTCATGTATCAGCTTCTCCAGATGTCTCTGAAGTGTGCCTGAGGGTATAGCTGACTTTTCCAGCTTCTGTCTGTGAGGGTGACTCAGTTTCCCTGAGCTGACCGCCTAGATGACACAATACTGCCTTGAAAATTCATTTGGGTCTGAAATTTTCTCCAAGGCACACCATTGTTAAAGGCTTGGTCCTCCGCAGCACTACTGGGAGACTGGCACAGTCTTTAGGAGGAAGGGCCAGCCATTGGAACCATGTCTTAAAGGGGATAGTGGGACTCTGCCTCTTAATCTCCTTGGCCATGAGCTGCCTCAACATTGGTCCATACATATAAGGACTAGTCAATTATACACTAGGAACTCCGTAACTGTGGGCTAAATTAAACCATTTTTGCTTTATAAGCTGATTCATCTCAGCTATTTGTTAAAGTAGCACAAAGCTAATACAGTACCAAACTGTCTTTGATAAGTCAGATCCTGCCTTGTTTATGTCACAAATTGGCTAGAACTGAGTTAAAAGTCAATACTCCTCATAGAAACTCCGAAACTAAAATGTTTTTGATTTAATACATCCCACAGTATTGAAGGTAGTTCAGATTCTAAATGCCACTACCTCCCAACTTAACCACACTGGTTAAAGACTAATTCTAGGTCTCTCAATGCACATTATGGTCTCAGACAGGCTCTTTGGACTGCCCTTGTGTCACTGATACAAATCCACGTTTCAGTAGCTAAAGACATTTTCCATTAAGATCACCCGTCAGAAGCCAGCTTGCTTCTGGTGACTGCTTCTCTCTGAAAGTAACACCCAGATCTGCCTCCCCTTGACACTTGTGGTAATGTCCCTCCTTTTAACACACAATGCTTTTAATTTCAGGCCAAATAATTTTTTCTTAAATTCAGTATGTCCTAAGGCCTAGGTTCCTGCTCTCAGTGGGAAAGGTACTTCTAGGTTCATGCTACCTGAAAAGCAATATGATTGACATCCAATGTCTAATGGAGGTCCCGCCTCTCTTGTCCCGGATCACAGCCCAGCCCTCCACTCCCCTCAGTGGTTCTGCAATGACTCACCTGCTCCACTTCTTCCTGTCAGC
>JAMJFZ010000345.1:0-98479 GCA_026225945.1 Cricetomys ansorgei
CTTTAGCATACCATATCTCTGAAGCAGGGACTGTGTTTGGCCCATTTCACAGGTGTAGAAACTGAAGACTGGGGGAAAATGAGTGACTTGCCTTGGATCACACTGAGTTAAACAGCAAGCCAGAGCATGACCTCTGGTTGCTGACCCTGGAGCTATGCTCCAGATAAGGCAGTGCTCTGCACGGTGGTGTGGGTATGTGTCTGGTGGGCTGACCCTGGAGCTGTGTTCCTAGACCTGTCAGTGTTCTGCACGGTGGTGTGTGTCTGTCTGTCTTGTAGGGGACACTCAAGCCTGAGTGCAGAAAAGCAAGATCGGAAATCAGAGTTCTGCGTGCCAGTTACCATTTTTAATGTCTGTTTCATTTTTATTTTGCCATTGTTGTATGCCAGTCGTTAGCCAACTCATGCACAGGTGCACATCTCCCATTCATTTAAAGTTCAAATGCCAGTGAAGTTGGTTTATATTTTATGCTTCATGTATTCTTGGATTTCCTTTTATGAACTTTAAGATCTGAACATGGCAATAAAATACTTAGAAATTTCAGTCTTTCAACAAATTGAGCCTTTAGTGTGTCCACATGAGGTGCAGGGCTGCATATCAGGTAGGACTTCTGTTGCTCAGTCACACACACAATATTTAATTTCATCTGAAAAGATGACTTTGAACACCATTGTAAAGACTCCCCTGCTCTTTAGGAACTCAGGGCTGTTGTGTAAATGACACAGCAGCTCTGGAAATCACCTGGAAGAAGGAAATGCAGTTTTTCCAGTGAGCGAGTGCTTGGATTCCTGAGTGATTTTTGAACCTGTGGGTTCCTCTTTTGTAAAAGTGGGGTTTTTAAAGAGTTAGTCCCAGTAAGTGTTTGCAAAGTTCGGTAAGTTTTTTTTTTCTTCTCTTTTTTAAAGAAAACAAAGGAAATGAGTCAGTTCAGAGTATAGATAATCCTCTGAGATTTGACAGATAGCAACCTGGTGTTTGTAAAGGGGTTGCAGATTTCAAAGTACTCTTGAAACCTTTGATCCTAAAACAGCTCTGTGGGGAACAGCAGGAAAGGTGCTGCTTCCACTTGGGGTGCTAGCAGGAGAAAGCCAGAGAGCAATGGTTTCTCTGAGCCAAGGGCTGAGTGTCAGCTGTCATGTCTTTTTAAACATTCCAGTGCCTGCCTGCCTGCCTCCGTGAATCTGTTGGCAGTTTAGAGTTCTACCTCACGCACTCACATTTCTGTAATCGATTATGATTAATGATTAACCCAGTTACTTTATTTATTTGGAATGCTCTAATGCAGCTCAAGCTTCCAACCTATAGTGTGGCCACAGCTGGAACAATGCCATTTAAATTAGGACCAACTTTTCCTATTGAATTGCCATCTCTTTAGAAGAGGAGTTGGAGTATTTAAAAATCAGTTTTATTTCTTTATGGAGCTTAAATTACTGTTGCAGTTACCTTCCTTCCTGGAGTCGTGTAGACGCATGGTGTAGAGTGTCTCCAGCAGCAGCTGCTCAGAAGACTGGCTCTGGGCAGTTCTGGTAATGACTTGCCTGACCCAAGGACTTGGCTCCTGACAGGCTTGTTTCAAGGTCACAGGGACGAGGAAGTCAGTTCTGCGACCCAGTAGGAGATGTGCTTCATAGCTTTTTAACAGTTGGTACCTTACTCTCAGTACTTAGAAAGTGGTGGTGTCACTTGCCCACAAAGCCAGGGGTTGGGGTGCTGAATGCCTGTCCAGACAGAGTCTGCAAGCAGCTGGGCGGGACGGAGCCTCCCCCACAGCCCCATACTGTTTAAGTTTAGTATTAAATTAGCCAGAGAGAATCAGAGGCGTGGCCACTTGTGGTGAACAGGCTGTGCCCTGTGAAGTTCTCTGTACTTGTCAATGGGTTTTAAGATTTTTAGCCCTTCCATTATTAAGAAAACCATTGTGACAGTCACGTGATCTTTGGTGCGTTCATGAGGATGGTAATGGCCCTGTAGGCTCCTAATGCCAAAGGTTCAAGAAGACATTTTGACTCCACAGCAAAGCAGGAGAACAAAAAGCAAAGACAATTCCAATTCCTGGAAAACTAGTGTAAAAAATACTGCCTTTCTGTGTTTCATTGCAATAATCCATTGTTTTATTCTGCAGACTTACTTACTCCTTGATTTTATTGGAGAGAGGGAAGAGGCACGTCGGCAAGTATGAAATGTAGATGTTTAGGGTATGCTCATCTTGCTTCCTCTCCAAAAGGCCTGATTTCCCCCAGCACAGAGTTCAGTTATATATCTCATGGTGCTCTGGAGATGGGACCTGTGGTGCTCAGCAGTTCTGTCAGGATCGGGCCACACCCCAGCACAAAATATGGCTGTTGTGTTTTCAGGTTGTTGGTGACTTTTCATGGCCCCATCTGTCCGTTTATGTGTTTGTTTTTTAAATGCACTAGGTTTGCCCTGGGCAAAAGCTAAGGAAGTGGTCATCTACCTCCTTCTGTGTGGTTCCCATCCTGCATTGCTTCCAAGCCCAGTGTACATCTCTGCAAATAGTGGGTCAAACAGAACTGCAGTCAGTGTCAGGGAAGGTTTCATTCACTGAGAGCTGAAGAGAAGATGATTTCTGTAGCTTCTTATAAGTGTTCCCTAAGTGTCTGTTTTCCCTTTATAATTGAATGTGCTGCACTCTCATCCGGAGGGTAGTGCTCGTTGAGTGGAAAAGCAAAGCTTGACATGCTGAACCCTTTTCATCTTCACTGCAGTCATTTCAAACATGTGTGTCTTGTACACACTAACTTCAACACTTGGGTTTTCCATTTCCCACTCATTTTCATAAAATTATTATCTGGGGCTCAGAATGTAGCTCAGATGATGGAGTACTGGCCTGTGTGCACAAAACAAAGCCCTGGGTTCAATGCCAGGCACTACATAAGCTGGGCATGGTGGCACACACATGTAATCCAGCACTTAGGAGACAGAGACAAGAAGATGAGGCTGGCCTTAGCTGCAGAGTGAGTCCCAGGACATCCTGGGCTACATGGGACCCTTTAAACCTTATTTGGCACCTGACATGTTTCTTTCCAAGTACTTGATATGGCACATAGCAGAAGCCTAAAGCTGTCCATCCCTCACTTGGGTTCCTGGGAGCTTATATGCCCCAGTTTTGAGACATCTGTAGCCCACTGGTCACGGAGCTCCTGCCTTGGGATTCTGCCGGCCAGTGTGTGGCATGACAATCAGAGCCACAGAGGTATTCGGGTGTCGGGAAGGTGGTGTGGAGAAACAGGCGTGTTCTAGAACTTGTGTACTCTGTATTTAGCTGTGTCTTTGTACTTTAGACCTGTATAAGACCCTCCTCCAAGTTGTTTCCCCTATGGTTAACTTTTGTCCACCCCAGACATGGTTTCTCTGTATAGCCTTGTCTGTCCTCTGTAGAGCAGGCTGGCCTTAAGTTCAGTTACTCTTGCCTCTGCCTTCTGAGTGCTGGAATTAAAGATCTGCACCATTACCACCTAACTGCGTTTAACTTTTTAGAACCAACTTTGATATTTTTGAAGCATTGGTATTAAGTACTTTCTTGAAGTCCATACATGGTGGCATATGTCTTTAATCCCGACACAGAAGCCAAAGGCAGGAGGAACTGTGAGTTCAAGGCTAACATGGTCTACATAGGAAGTTCCAGGGCAGCCAGCAGCACACAGTGAAACTCTTGTCTGAAAATGAATAAATACATAAATAAACTAATTAATTAATTAATTGACTGTGTTCTTATAATTTTGAGTGGCATGCTTCCTCCTTAGCCCCTCGTCACTGATCTTGTTGATACTCTCTTGATTTCTTGATGAAAGGCTGGCGTGCTCATTGTGTACTAGCATCTGGCGATCTGCAGGTTGACTGCAGCATTCCAGTGAATGACTGGCATCTCTGATTTATGAAGGACAGAGTGAGGTATGGGGAAAAAATAATCACTTCAGGGATGGCTGTTATGTCTCCTTTAATTTCCTCGTACAGCGATGACCATTTCAGCATTGTAAACTGGGAAATTCACATAGATTGCGTCTCAGTAACTACAGAGTCTCTGGGTACCAGCATAGGGCAGTCAGTACACCAGTAACATCTGGGTGACAGAGCTTCCCCAGGGTACTCATGCATGTGGTGCCAGCAACAGAAAAGAGTGCAGTGGACAGCAAGGAATCCTGACCGCTCCGACACCCTCCCAGTGGCTTTGGGTAGTTATCAGCATTCTGTCAAGGATGCTCAGTACCAGATCCTACAGCTGATTCCCCACCTCTCCAGCTTTTGACAGTTTTGGTTTTTTTTTTTTTTTTTTTTTTTGGGGGGTCTATGCTTTCTGTGATGGTGTAGTGGGTTTAAACTTTAATTCTGTGTGTTTGTGGGTTCACCCTCCTTCACCCTCACCTCCTGCTTGGCTTCAGCTCAGTTTTTACCACCACTACATTCAGTTCATAGACATTCACATTCCTTCTGGTATTTCCTAGTGACTTTTCTCTTGGGTTTCTTTTTCAAAAAAATTTTAAAATTACATTTTGTGTGTGTGTCACAGTGCATGTGTGGAGGTCAGGGGATAACTTGCTGGCTACAGTTCTCTCCTTCCATCATGTGAGTTCCAGGGATTGAGCTCAGGTCATCAGACTTGACAGCAAGCCATATCAAGAGCCTTCTCTTGGCTTTCCATCATCTGAATTTGCAAGTTACATAAGTCAACAAATACCATTCCCATTGGTATGGTGATGTGGTGGGAAAATGTCTTCTTCTTGGGCTTGATGACATGATTCAGTGGGTAAAGTGCCCAGAGCCCACATGGCAGAAGGAGAAACCAACTCTCTCTCTCACACACACACACACACACACACACTCTAACCAATAATTGTAAAAATAAAAGGAAGAGAGAGAAAGCCTTCATCTCTACAGATCAGATTTCTGAGCTTACGGACTACTCCATTGATGTTACTTTTTCTTCATTTTTTAGGTTAGTACAGAAGTAATGCATATTCTTGATAGGGGCTTAACAGCAAGGTTGTGTGTTGTGAGCTTCATCTTCAAATCATTTTTCTGAATACAGCTTCCTTTTCCTGTACTTTGTGATTGGTTGCCTTTTCTTTCTTTCTCATCCTGCCTCTCAAACCACAGCTTTCTGAGGTTGGGCAAGCTCCCTTGTGCATAGCATATGCAGATAATTCAGCTACTACCATTTTTAGCACAGATTGGGTGTCCACACTGGTCCTTCCCTCAGTGCCCTGGTTGGCATGGCCTTTGCATTTCCTACCACAGCAGCATGTTTGAGATGTGAAATAGATACTTTGGGAGAATTTAAGCATTAGATATGGGTTCTTGTGTGGACTGTTAGACACCAGTGCCAGCCAGGTATCCTGTATGTGCCACCTGCTCCCTAACAGGATTCTAAATAAAAAGCAGCCTTGCTGACCAGGGAGGAAGGCAGCCAGCTGCCCTCTGTGACCTTCATTCAGATGCATGTTCAATGCAGAGGAGGGTGAGAAGCCTTCCCTGAAGTCAAGCAGAGCCTCCAAGTCAGCTGTAGCCAGCTGTCAGAGAACGCTGTTTGCCCAATTAGATACACATTGATTAAACTGGACTTTCTGCTGAGCTGAGGGTAGAGTTCCAAAGTCTAGGACTCTCTGGAATTTGTTTACTTGAGGGATCCAGAGCACTGTGCTGGGGCAGACACTTAGGGGTAAGAGGTACTGAGCTCCTTCTCTGAGGAGCTGCAGTCTGGCTGTAGCTTACAGATCTTCAGAGTAGCCTGGTGTGTGTCCTTT
Source organism: Cricetomys ansorgei (assembly GCA_026225945.1). Taxonomy (NCBI): domain Eukaryota; kingdom Metazoa; phylum Chordata; class Mammalia; order Rodentia; family Nesomyidae; genus Cricetomys; species Cricetomys ansorgei. Next base: position 5,763 of record JAMJFZ010000345.1, read on the forward strand.
TAAACCTCAGAACTTAACGGCAATTTATGGTAAAATAGATCTGAAATGTCGGTATGTGCTTCCTGTCCATTCTGAGCAGAAAATGAATGGCGTAATCATTTATTAATGACTGGATCATCATTAGGAAAATGGGTATTGTGCTGCGTAGTTTTTGATTGCTGACTTAATATCTTGTCTGGAGTGAGGCCTGTTACTGACAGTAGGGGGTGGGGAAGCATGGCTGGAAGCAAAATGGAGCCATACAAGAGATTCAGTAGTGCTTCTGTGATGTCCTGAAGTTTGTTGGGGTGATGGGTGTTTCTCTGTGGAAGTGCTGTGGGGTGCTCATTCTTTCCCCTTCCTCCTCAGCCTTCTCATGTCTACTTCTCGGTAGAGGTTTCTTCTCCCAGGTCTTTCTTGGCACCCTTATCTGTGGTGAGTTCCACTGGATGAGAACAGAACCATCCCTTTAGTCTGCCAATTTTGATTACGAATTCCATCATCAGCCTGTACCCGATGGTATTTCCTCTCTGTATTAGTTATGTAATCCTCATTTTTATGTCTTCTGCTCTGGAACATTCCAGAATAACCAGTCAACTTGTCCAAGAGTCATCGGGAAAGGCATGGTAGCAGGGAAACGTTTCGTTTAGAGATGCCGTAGTGGGCTTGGTGAGTTCTGAAGAGCCTTGACCCCATTGCTTTTATCAGATCTTTTCTTCTGTGACAGAACTCTGAATCACTGAGTACGGCCCAGGTTCAAGTCTTTTTATACAGGGAGTGGGGCAGGTTGCTGGGGAGGGTGTATGAATTTATCTGGCTACTTGAGAACTGGAAGGTGAGAAATTCTAACCATGTGTCTGTCTGGCAGGTGGCACTTGAGAGCTCTGCTGCACACATGATAAAGTGCATTCCTTGTTCCCTGCTGGCCTTCTGTGCCAGGGCAGTGAACAGTCCACTGTCATAGCATTGCATTCTTTAAATTAGAGCATGACCAGACTCCAGAAGAAAGACCAGTTTCTTTACAGTAACTGGAGGTGCTGGCAGGGAGAAAGGGGGCGCGGCTGCCCAAGCTGTCATTCTCACAGCTGCACACAGGCTCTCGAGTGCTCCTGTGGTCCATGGAGCTGGTGGCTGTGCTGCTCTCATGGGCCGTGCTTTGGCTAAATGCTGTGTGTCTGGGGCCTCCTCCTAAGATTTGTACTATCCTTAGAAACATAAGTGTGGCATTATGGAAAAGGCCCAGTGACATCCTTGTGTAATACGAAGTCAGGATTGCATTCCTGACTTCATACTACTTTGCACTGTGTAGCTGGCTGCTCTCATTGTCCCTTACCACAGCCTTTATTGGTCTTCTGTGGAGACGTATCAGTGGACAGAGGGGCTTAGTTTGGAGTTTTGGAGGCAGGTAACAGTTTACCTGATGGTGGGAACTGAGTGTCCTGGTCTGTGTAATGGAGCTGGCAATGCCAGGTTGCTTCTGTGATCAGAGACAAAAGTAGACACCTGACCCATTCCCTCACTGGACAGATCTGCCTAACTCACGTCAGTGCTGATCTTCCACATAATGTCAGTGTCCTGGACATTACTTAGGATTAGTGACTTGTGGGGTCCGTGACTTCCCTTGGCTGGTACATCCCAGTCAGCGAAGCTAGGTAAGCAACATTCAGGGCCTTCCAAGGTCTGAAGAAAACGGAGATTGTTTTTTTAGAAGATAAAACCTTATCTCCTAAGTGATCAAAGGGATCAAGCCAGGACTGAGGCCCCTGAGTGTTAGTCCTGGGAGACTAATTGGCCAGACTTAGAAGTCAGCTATTCTGGTACTGACTGCAGATAACACTCATGATCAGCTCCCTGGCCCAGCACCTCTAAGGGCAAGTCCTAACCTGAGTCACAGTTCTCTCAGATCCCTGACAGATCTCAAGGAGAAGTGGGGGTACTCAACTGAGGAATTTGCTGTAGACTACTCCATTTGTGTATTACCTTGCTCATGAATTTTGCTTTGTGCTAGAGTGTAGCAGATGTGAATTCTTAATAAAACCTTCATATTTTCTTATACTTTAGCCATATGTGTCCTTTTCTTCCAGTGGAAAGCATTTGTTTGATTTCTCTGACGTCACCCACTTACTTGAAGATCACATCATAAACACTCCTTTTCTAATGCATTTCTTTTGATGGGAGCTCAAACACTGGTGAACTGTCAAAGGGGAGCAGTGTGTTAGAAATGATGATGGGAGGACATTCTAGGCCGAGGGTGGATTTAAAAGTTTAATATGTTGAAGTGCCCAGAGGCATCTTGGGATTTCACCAGGGTTTGAAGTCAGATGGGTTTAGAAGGAGAAACCCAGCAGGGGAAGCTGCTAAGCTCCTGAGAGCAGATGCAGCAGTCACAAGTAAGACTTACCCAGAGACAGTAGATTCTGTGCTCAGAGCAGAGGGCATGGCTCTAGCCCGTGGTGACCAGAGCATGTCTCTGTCTGACTCTACTATACTCCCTTTATCCCCCTGCGTTTGTTTAACTTCTCAGGCCTGGCCTGAATGTCCCCTGTCCTCATAATCCGTAGAATCCATTCCACCTGCCTGCGCTGTCCTCTTGAGAACCTGCTGGCTGTCAGGGTCATGAGGTAGCCCTTCCAGGTTCCTAAGTACGGGTGTTAAATGCATCCAGATGTCACGGTCCGAAGGCTTTAACCCTGACAGAACAAGTTGGTACCACGAGTTTATCTGGAACTGCCTGAGGCATGTTAGCATGCAGTTTGTAGAGGACGTCATTTCTGTAAAAACGGAAAATAGGAGATGTGCTGTGTTCTATGTCTTGCCAAAGGAGGGCCATCATTACCACAGCAGAACAGTGTAAGACACAGGTGTGGACCTGCTGCATAAAGTCTGTGAATGGACCAAGTGTGGTGGCGCACACCTGTAGTCCCAGTACTAGGGAGCTGGAGGCAGGTGGGTCTCCCTGGGTTTGAGGCTAGCCTGGTCTATATAAGTGAGTTTCAGAACAGCCAGGGCTGCATAGTGAGACCTTGTCTAGAAAAAAACCAAAAAAGACTGTGAATGTTTTCCCCTGAGCACCCAACCCTGCATGCTTGTCTTGCCTACCACAGCAGCTCCAGAGCCTGCTACGCCTCTGGCTGGCATTTACTCCCAAAGATTGTATTAATAAGATACTGTAACTGGTTATGGTGAAGTGTGTGAAATGGAATGCGGTTAACTGGGTATTTTGAATTATTGATCATGGTACTCAGTGTTCTTAGTGGCCATGGAAGCCTTCCTATTTATAATAAGGATGTAGGATTTGCTTCATTAGGTTTATACACTACATAGTATTTTAATTAAAAGAGAACATTGAAGTTACTTCATGGCTTTATTTGAAGCTGACCAGAAAGAGGAAATGGAAGGTTCTGTGGGTCAGGCCTTGGAATCACAGTCCTGTCTGCTGTCTGCAAGCTGTAGAGATTATCTGGCACACATAATCTCAGAGTCCTTGACAGGGAGTGGAGGTGGCCATTAGAATGCAGCCGGCTCTGTAGCAGCTGTCCTTGAGTGTTCAAATGTAGAAGTTGGAGTTCTATTAACAGTTTTATTCAAATGAAATACACCATTGAAAGAAATGCTTCTGTTTACAGTGCATTCCACTTAGTGCATAGCTGCCTTTTGTGGGGTCCCCAGGGAGTCCTTTCATCTCCCAACGAAGAAGCATGGCAGACTTGTACCATCTCAAGGATGCTTTCCCTGGCAAAGAAGTTTAAGTGATGTTCACCTAGCAGTATTTAGAATCTCAGCTTTGATAGTACCACTCAACTTCCCTGGTCCTTTATACCCCCTCCCCTAAGTATCCCAGGAGAGGAACATTCTTCCAGATTGATAAATATGGTCTTACTTTTTTGCCCACTGATCCTCCTGCCTCAGCTTCCCTAGTAGAGGATTAAGGGTATGAACCACTGCACCTGACTTTAGAATCTTTTTTTTCTTAATATTACTGATAAGCTTTAATGCCCTTGGATTTTACAATTACAAAAAACAAAAACAGTTTTTACTGCATGTTTCTGTTTCATCTACCGTTTGCTATTTTTACTTTCAGAGTAAGGTCCGTTTAGATTTGGTAGAGCTGGTCTTCCATTTTAGTATCTACAATAATAAGGAGAATAAGGAGATAAGTATGTTAGCTAGACTTTACAGAAATAGTCACCTTATTTTCTTTTTTAAAACTGTGGTAAAATACATGTGTAAACATAGAATTTACCAGTGTAATCTGGTTTTGATTTTTTTTTTTAAGACAGAACCTTAGCTATTTAACCAAGCTGGCCTTTAAATCAGAGTACTCCTCCTGCCTGTACTTCCCGATTACAGGTGTGTATCGCTGTGCCCAGTCCTGATAACTTTTTATTTTTCACTTAAATTATTTTTGAGATAGGGTCTTGCAGTACCCTAACTGACCTGAAACTTGGTAGGCTGGCCTTAAGTTTAAGGTGATCCGTCTCCGCCTCCGCCTCCGCCTCCCTCTTGCTGGGGTTATAGGTATGCACTACCATGCCTGGCTGCACTTACAACCACTGAGAACCTTGATGTTGTGTAGCCGTTACTCCTGTAGGACCCACCCTCCTTCGCCTCCCCACAGAAGGTAAGACTCTGCTCGTGGATGGACTCGTCTATCGACGGGGACCCAGCCAGGGCATGCTGGGTGCAGACTGCTGCATCTGTTATTGAGTGGAGGGTGTCCATATGCTATGAACAGTGTTGAGCAGTTATCCACTACCTCTGGTGGGGTACCCTGGGACACAGTGGGAACTAGAACCCAGTGCAGGGTTGGGAAGCATGCCCCAACGTGTCAGTGACAGGAATGTAAGCAGTTGTTGACCAGCTCAGTTGTTACACCTGTCAGGGAGGCTGTAACTCAGAGGATCTGTGGTTCTTCCCCAGCGAAGTCCCTGTTCTGGCTCTGATTCATTTAGACAGCTGTCTTGGCAATCACATTCTCAGTTAGCTCAGTGACTTGCTGGAACTAGTGTTTCATTGTCTGCAAAATACAGTCCATCTACACTCTGTAAGAGCCTTGCTATGGTGTCCTGTGCTTCGATATATTTCCATAATAGACGATGTGAAATTTTTATGCTTTTAAGAAAGAAGGAGATGGAAGATTCTGGAAGCAGAGGGAAGAGTGAAGACTACAAGGAAAAAAGAACAAGGGAGGCTCTTGGGAATGCGACCCAGGAGAATGGAGCTGAAAATGCCACTGTGTGTGGGCCACTGGCTGGGTCTCCCCAGAGGTGCCATTGCAGATGTCTTGAGTTCAGAGCAGGGCAAGTAAGCCAGTGTGCCCGCCTCAGCCTAGGTAGTGCTCTGTAGTAACTGGAACCACAACTAGTTAGGCAAGGCCTGAGACTGGAAACAGGACACCAGTCTGGAAGGCATAGGGGAAGGAGTCAGGATGTGGAGGAGAGAGTTTAGAGCCTGGTTCACTTCTGGGTGTGAGAAGTTCGTCTAAGAATTTGGGTGGGCTTGCCCTGTGCCCACTGTGTTTTTTTTCCCCCCTTCATTTACCCCTCACTGCAGTCCAGGAGGCCAGATTCACACCCCTCTGTGGCAGAAAGCAGAATGAGTCTCCTGTTGTGGTGCAATGGCAAGCTAAGACCAGCCCTGGGGCCACTGAGCCCCAAACCAGAGTGGTGTTGTTCACCAGCTTCATTGGGAGCCATCATGGTCAAAGCACAAGATTGGGTGCAGGTCCTCAGGCAGTGTCACCCCTGACTTGCCTTTTCTCTCAGTAGTAATTGCCAAGGAGCCTGTGTGATGACAAAGATGTCCTGCCTCAATCCAGGACAGGATTCAGACAAGAGTGCAGATAACCCGAGAAAGACTTGTATAGACCACATGGTGCTCCCCAAAGAGAGTAGGTTGTAGATACCCTCTGTACCCTCTGTCTCCTCTCTGCCACCATCCAAGAGCTTCCTAGTAAAACCTCTTAGTTGCAGGAGCTGATGTGACCTGTGGTGTCCCAGTCTCCGATCAATAGTCTTGTTAAGGCAGTGTCACGGAAGGAAGCTTCCAGAAACCGCAGTCTCCCACAGCTCCTTTTAGAACTGTGCTTAGTGTGAGATCAAGTACTTGCTTAAATGTTTTAGTTCTGAGAAGTGACTGTCTGCCTTGGCAATCAAAGGGGCCATGAAGTTGGGTTTTAAACTTTCTTTCCATGTACCTTAGCTTTCACTGGAGTTTCTTAAAGATGGGAGTTGTGTTTAACTGTTTATTGTGGACACAGGTTAACACCACCAGTCTCTTGTTGAGTGCCTGAATTGCATAAGCCAGCTCCATAGTTTTTTTGAGGACTGGAGGGCAGCTGTGCTCTCTCTCACCTGCTTGGAGGTATTTGTGCAGCTGTGGGGGAGGCAGCATTTTTCTGGCTTTTTTAGCTTGTTAGATTATTACAGAATGCCAAGAGTCTGATTGTCATCGGGATAATTTCATGCTCAATTATATTTAGATACATTCAAGTGACTCTATTTTAATTGTAACAGATCTAGAGACAGTTAATCCTATATTCTTTGGAACTGTAGTTTTCCTCTGAAAGATGATTTTTAAAATATTAAAATTAAGTCATGTCAGGCTTTATTTATTTTTGCTTTGACAGAGAGTTGGAGTAGGGAACAGTTTTGAATGTCAGAAAGAATTGAGTTGTCGGAGAAGGCTTCCCTTAATCTCTGTTTAGAAGGAAATTGCAAACATCTAGGCCAGGACTCATTGTGAACAGGTGGATAGTGCTTTGTAAAAGGCAGACGCTCAACCTAATAGGTTTGAGATAAACACTAAGAAAGGCTGAGCTGGTAGGCTTTCATATGCTACACATTTCATTTATCATTGCAAATGGGATCTGGGCCCCTTGATCCCTCTCAGCAGTCTCTGCCTCCTGCTTTCACACCTCAGTTTCTCCAGCGGCCACTTGAGCACTGTGGACTGTATACAGTTAGGCCTACTGTGGTTATTCCTGTACTTACATGATATTATTACATGATAAACAGTGGTTGGATATTACAAACAGTGTGGAGATGATTTAAAGTGTGGAGGTATGCTTAGGTTATTACAGACACCTCACTGTTTTGTATAAGAGGCTTGAACACTCCACCGGGGTTCTGGAGACATCCTCCAATACCCAGGGTCAGCTCAGTTCCTGTTCATATACACAGATATGCTCTAAGCTGCCTTTTCCAGCCAGCCTTCTTCTAATTGCAGCGGAAGATAGAATGTGGAGAGCTCTGCACTCAGCTTTGCACTTAGTGACAGTCTTTCTAGCATACACATCAGACAGTTTTAAGGGGATTTCTTTGTGTAATGAATCATGAGAAGCTGTGTTGCTAAAATTTCTTGGGTGGGCTACCCTTCCTCCTGAGGTCCCTGTGACAAACCAGGCTACAGTTCTACCAAAGTTGGGACCAGTGAGTTTATTAAGCTTATTTACAGTGCAGTAGGGAGGGGCTACAGGCGGGGGCATAGGTGGCCGTGAAGAAGCCACACTTCAGAGTTTGTACCCAGTGGGCACAGGTGAACTCCTGGAGATAGCAGCAGTTTGGCTTGAAGATTATGTCATCTACCAGTTGCCTTTTATGTTCTCAGCTAGCGTATTTCGTAGTTTCCTGAAACTCAGTATATTTCCAAACTGAACTTCCTAATGAAACAAACAAAATTCTCACTAGTTTCCACTGATTTCTTTTGCAACTCCTCAATTTAGCCAGTTTTCTCAGCCCTTCCCTCTAGTGTTCTTTGAATATTACTCCTCCCCCACTTCCCCACTCTTTCCTGTCCTGTATGCATTGTTGTAAGCAGCTGTCTTCCACTCACGACCTTCACCAGTTCACAATTTGCAATCAAGCTCTGTATTCTGGGGATCTTGTGCCTGACACCCCCTCCAGCCCTTCCATGCTGAATCTTCTCTAATTTCTAGTAGCCCCCCAGCCTCTCCACTGAAACTTGTCAAGTCCATGTGTGAGCTGCCTTCCCTCCCTGGGGTCCTGCTTTTCTTTGTAGGATATTCTAACCTTGCCTCCTCTGATTCCCGACCCTGACTCCTTGTTCCCATCTTCTCTATTGTGCTTGGACTACTGGCTGTATTGTTCATTTTGCCTTCATTTGTACCTGATTTTCTAGCAGTTCTCAGTTTGAATCTGTTTACTTTTATTCCTCCAAAGACCTGTGGCTCAAGAGCACATAGTTTGCCCTCTTCCTCCTGGTAACTTGGAGCCAAAGAGGCTACTTTTCATGGTTTCTTTGGCCTATTTGATTTTATAATCCATATGGAGGGAACACTGACTGTGCTCACATTTTTAAAGCTTCCAGAAGGGACAGTTTACAAAAAGTGAATGTCCCTTTCAACTAAATTAGCTGAAAATTAGAAAAGAAACGTAACTCCTGCCAATAACCTACAATCTTTTACTTTGTAAAGCAGCACCAATGCAGCATATACTCTGAAAGGTTTCAGTTCATCCTTAGAATAAACAGCTGGCAAAGCCAGTGTATGAGGCTTTGGTTAGTCTATCCCTGAAACCTCTTCAGACACACAAAGGTGTGCCTTACGAAAGGGAAAATCAACGTGCTTTTTGTGGTGAGTGTTTTTTTCCTCCTCTTCCTCGTATTTTCATCCTATGTCTTAAGAAGTTTCCCCTAGGAATTCTAGCTCTGAAATATTTAAAATGTTGACTTCAAAGTCAGCGGAACTGTGCCAAGCACACTTGTGAAGGTAAATGCGGAAGCCTTGACAAAGGACAAAGACGGGCATTAACTCACTCAGGATGAAAGGTGCCTCAGGGAGACCCAGTTTGTGCTCGGCTGTAGAAGGAAGAAAGCTTCACGTAGAAACACTCAGGGAGACCCAGCTTGTGCTCGGCTGTAGAAGGAAGAAAGCTCTACGTAGAAACAAAAATCAAGTGATTTTAACCTTATAGGTGATGGTGCCCATGGGACAGGGGCTCCCTGACACTCTCCGCCTCTGGGGTGGATCTTCCTGCCAACACTCCCTGTCAATGCTGAGAGGGTCAGGATGTATTTGGCTCCAGGCCACTCCTGGACTGCATGTAGCTTGGGTTACAAAAACCTTGGTGGACATTTGGAGAGGTTGAGAACAGAATTTGGGCACGTGCAAGGGTAGGTCTGCACACCACACTGTTGATTACAGAGAGCAATACCCAGGGCCATGGCTTCCTGATGCCCTGACTGAGACTTTGAGAGTTGTTCCAAGAAGACCTTAGGTCGTGCCTGTAAGACCAAAGTTTATGTGTTCACTGGGGATTAATATGACTTTCGTTTTTGCTGTTTTATAAAATGAGAGATTTCTGCTCCTGCCTAAAGTCTCCCAGATGTCAGATTTCTGTGGCATCTATTTTTGTAGGCTGCTTTTGTTGAATATTCTGACATTAATTTTTTTGTAGTAGCTGTTTATTGTCCTCATGTTTCTTTAAAAAGTGTTTTTAGAGACTAGAGAGAGAGCTCTGTGGTTAAGAACACTTGCTCTTCCAGATGACCTAGGTGCAGTTCCCAGCGCCCACATGACTGCTAACAGCCGATTCCAATTCCAGAGGCTCATAAGCTGCCAGATGTCCAGCTTAATGAGCAACAAGCTGCACACTGTGACAAGACAGACCTTAGTCACTCTGCACCTGTGCAAGTGACGCACTCCCCCAGGTGAAGCCCTTTCCTGGCTTGGAGGATTCAAATCTTTGTTTTTCAGCATTGCGTGTCTGTCAAATGAACAATAAGCAATTATATCTCATTTTGGTGGGTTTACACACTTTGCACATGGTATCTTTAGTGTTACCAGATAATGTCAGATTGCCAGATTGTTTCCCCAAGATTTTGTATTAATTTTTACTCCTTTAGCAAAGTAACACGTTCTGCTGTTCAGTTCTTGTCATCTGTATTACCTTTCTCACTGCTGTGACAAAAGCAACTTGAGGAAGGAAGGGTTTGTCTGGCCTGCAGTTTGAGGAGTACAGGGGGCGGAGGCACGACAGCCAAAACAGGAGGTGTCTGGTCACACTGGGTCTGCAGTCAGGAGGCCGCAGAGGGAGGTGGGTGCTAATGCTTGGCTCCCTTTCACTTAGAGTCTGTTCACCCAAGACTCCCACTTAGGGGATGGCCTCCTCTTAAGCTAGAACCTCTGTAGAACTTGCCCATGTTCAGAGCTACTAGAGCTTCCCAGAAGATTCCGGATTCCGCCAAGATGAAGGGAGGGTTAAACAGCACACCCTGCCTTGAGATTTTCTTATTTTCTCACTTTCGTCCTTCTCGGGTGTAAAATAACTGCTCGCTGCTTTCAGGTGCATCTTCATGTGCTAACAAAATCTGGTGATGTGTGTTTTACTTGTATTAGGTGTTTGTGCTGCTTCTGCTACCCCAGCCCACCCATTTGTCTGTCTCTTTGTCCTTTCTAGGAACTCTTAGTATATTCGGGGTAGCTTTTTATTTGTTTTACAAGCTGGGCGGTGGTGGCGCACACCTTTAATCCCAGCACTCGGGAGGTAGAGGCAGATGGATCTCTGAGTTCGAGGCCAGCCTGGTCTACAGAGTGAGTTCCAGGACAGCCAGAGTTACAACAGAGAAACCCGGACTCAGAAAAACAAAAGTTTCACATGTATTTGTTGAGTGTGTGTATGTACGCCATCGTGCACGTGTACAAGTCAGAGGGCAATGTAGGGATAGGCTCCCTCCTCCCATTATGTGGGTCCTAGGGAGGAACCTTGCAGGTCCTAAGGTTTGGCAATAAACGTTTTTACCCTTGCGCCATCTTTACCCATTGGCACCTTTTGTAGCCTAATACGGGGATGTGTTTTATGACGGCCTCCTGATTCGTTCTGCCCACTGGAGTATTCTTCCACACCTTCACCTGACATTCCTTCCCACAACGTGAAGGGAGGGAGAGAAGAAAACACATGTTTTTCCTTCAAAGCCACACCTAGAGGTTGTTCATTAACATCCACCCTGTCTGGAGCTGCCAGGAGGCTGGGAAGTGTAGTCAGTGTTCCATATGGGACATGTTTACAAAGGTGGGTCAGGAGACCACTGCTGAACTGAAAATCTGGGAAGCATTTACCTCTGAGAAGAGTCTTTTCAGACTCTTTTAGACGTGATTGCCTTCAAATTAATTATCTTAGTGAACTAACTGTTCTGTGATAAGTCCAGTGTCTTTCATCCCGTTAAAACTTCACTTGAAGAGTTCTTAATATCGGTTTGTCAGACCTTGTTTTTATTTTTATTCCAGAAACATGGTTACTGAAGAAAATCTAAAACGGCATAATAGGAGCTGTGAAGGCTGGGACAAACCTTTACCGAAGCATTAGGTGGTTAGCCAGGAATCGTCATCTTCGCTATGTTTTACAAATGTCGTGGAAGACAGATTCCTAGTCACTTAGTTCTGAAATTGGCCTCTCTTGTTTGTAAAGTCGGATAATAACTGTTTGAAGCTAATGCATGTGGGAGTTTTGTGATTTAAATTCTATCTGTCCATCCCCCATGTGTTAGCTAATGGTGCGCAACCTCTGCTTTTCCCAGCTATGGCGTGAGCCCCGAGAACATCATCCTCTATGGACAGAGCATCGGGACCGTCCCCACGGTGGACCTGGCCTCGCGCTATGAGTGTGCTGCCGTCATCCTCCATTCCCCTCTGATGTCTGGTTTGCGTGTTGCTTTTCCGGATACCAGGAAAACATACTGCTTTGACGCTTTCCCCAGGTGAGCTTACGACTGGAGAAATGAGAAGTTGGTCAGTGTGCAGAATCCGTATCTTTGTGGGATTTCTAAATATTGACTGTACATCCTCCATGTCAGCCCCACTGGGCACCACCTGCGCCTTCAGGGCTGGCTGCACATTGGGATGCCTCCAGGTGCTGGACGAGGACCTGTATTGCTGAATGCTGATGAACTGCACGCAGGAGATGTAAGGGTGCGTGTGGCCCCGGTCTAGAACCTGAGGTGAAAATAAGAGCACATTAAATTTCTCTTCAGTCAAAGGTGCAGGTGCAGGGGAGTGGCTCGCTCAGGGTGCAGGTGCAGGGAAGTGGCTCGCTCAGGGAATCTTTAGCCCTGGGGGTTGTTGGGAAACTGCCCCTAGCAGGAGACCGGTCCCTGCAGGGATGCTCTGGGAGAGGCATAAGGCTAAACCACAGAATCCTGGCCAACCTGCCCACCCGCCACCTCTCACCCCGTGCCCCCAGCTGACCTGTGCTGCTCTCCAGCTCCAGCTAGTGCAGTGGCTCTCAACTTCCCTAATGCTCTGACCCTTTAATACAGTTCCTTATGTTAGGTGACCCTAACCATAAAATTATTTTTGTTGCTGCTTCTTACTGTAATTCGTTACTGTAATGATTCGTAATGTAAATATCTGATACGCCGATGGTCTTAGGCGACCCCTGTGAAAATGTTGTTCGACCCCCAAAGGGGTTTCAACCCAGAGGTTGAGAACCGCTGCCCTAATGGAAGGGAGAAGCACTGTAAATATAAAAGCTGTAAGCAAAGTGCTTTGTTTGCAAGTTCCTTCTTGTCTATTTGTTTTGGCTTTTGATTTTTAAGTGATAATGTGAGAATTATTTTTTTAAAGTATTTGCCCCTAGTTTTTTCCCACGGTACGTTGTAGCAGCCACGCTGCTTGTATTGCACTTTAAGGAAAATCCTTAGCAGAAGTAATGCATAGGGTCAAGATTTTGGCTGACCTATTAATTGCCACTGTTCCGCTCTTGTTGGAGAAGAAAATACAGCATTTGGCTGCCTAAGGTTGGTTCCACTGTCTTATTTCACAGGAAGAAACCTCTGTTAGCACCTTGGATGACCCTCAATTCTGTGCAGCTTGTACCAGGCTTCACTGAAACCCAGCCTCCTGGGAATGGGACTGTGCATTTCTGGTGGAGTGGCTGTGAATGCTAAGTAGGGTTGACATGCTTTGCAAATGTGGCCTTATTTGTGCTGAATTGGCAATGAGAGGCAGTTTGCTTAAAGACAGAGATTTTGCATGTTTGTGGGAAGCAATTCTAGGAGTTACCCTGGCAACACTTTGATGAGATTAGCTGTGCCTTAAAATGCAGCCGTTGAAACTAATTCCATTGTAACATTGTAGTGTATTAATTAATAACAAACCAGCAGCAAGTGTTATTTGTCTGATTCACCAGGCGTTGTAGGCTGGCCCTCCAGTCTTCCCAGTAGCTTTAAAAAGTTGATCCGGCTACTGTACTCTTTACAGATCAAGCCAAGAGTAGTGACCTTACTGGCTACGTGAGGATGGAGACAAAGGGGCCACTGCTCCTACTCAGCACCTAAATTATTGATGGGATAGATTTCAAGCCATTAATGGCTGCACTGGCTTTCGTCATTAATTGGATTGGCAAGCATTTTCTTATATAGTGTCCCTTGCTACCAAATGGCAGAATGTTGTCTTTCTGAAAGGGATGATACTTTTATGGTTCCTTCCAATGTTAAAAAGATAGAGAGAATGGCTCTTGTTCTTGCTTTAGTGTTGGCCATTCCCTTCCTTTGCATGTAGGGTCGGACAGTGGCTTTGAGCTTCAGGTGCCCTCTGCAGACAGAGCACCCTCATAAACAGCAGTAACTGTTGAGTAGATGTCTTTTTTAACTGATAGCATTTGAAGGCTTATAAAGGACGGTGCTTATAAGTTAAGTCCAGGGCAGGAGTAGGTCTCGGGTTGGGTTCTGGTCTTCACAGAGGCCGTGGAGGCCCTGGTCTTCACCTTTGAAATACGTAACTGACGCTCACCCTCTTTGTTATCTCCCTGGCTGGTGCCTCTTATCTCAAAATCTGTCTGGGCTTCAGCTCCCTCCCTGATGAAACAGAGAAGACCAGTCCCCAAGGTCCTGTTTCATAAGAGTTAAGTGAGTTTTCATGTGGATCGTGCAGTGTTCAGCTGTTGTTTCATCAGAAAGACCTCCATAAATAGCACCCACTTGTGTTCTCGTATAAGCCTGACTAGGATCAACTGTAAACAGGAGTCAGCAGTAAACAGGTCTTAGGCAGAAGGACAGATGGAGAGAGACGTTCATTTATGGCTTAAAGAACCATTACCCCGTTAGAGTGAGCAGTTCCCAGGCATCCAGCCTGCCAAATGCTGACGGTCCTTTTGGCTTCTCCCTGGGATGTATTTTAGATGATTTTATATGTATGCATGTTTTGCCTACAAGAATATGTACTGCATATATGCCTGGTACCTGAAGAAGCCAGAATAGGGCATCAGGGTCCCTGGAACTGGAGTTACGGTTGTGAGCCACCGAGTGGATTCTGGGAATTGAACCAGGATCCTGTGCAAGAGCAACACGTGCTCTAAGCCATTGAGCCATCTCTCCAGCATGGATGTGCTTCTTGAAGGAGAGTTCTGAGAGTCATAGGGGTGTCCAGTCCCGCTTGGCAGAGATGCTCATTGAGATACATTAAGTGCTGGCCTGTTTATGTTTTAAAGTCTTCTAAAACCATGAAGAAAATATATATGTAATTAGTTATTAGTTTGCTATTCTGATGTTTTTAGTTATTTTTGATAAAACTGCTTTTTAAAAAAGTAGTAAATGCAATGTAGTATTTGTTTTCCAAGACAGGGTTTCTCTGTTGTAACTCTGGCTGTTGTGGAGCTCACTCTGTAGACCAGGCTGGCCTGAACTCAGAGATCCACCTGCCTCTGCCTCCCCAGTGCTGGGATTAAAGGCGTGTGCCACCACCATCGGGCGCAGTAATAGTATTCTTGATGGGATATTTGAATAGGAAAGAGACATTTGTGGAAAAACAAGTGAAATCCAAATAAAGGCAGGAATTTTTCGCTAATAGGTATGTACCAAAGTTGATTTCTTGGTTTTCACAAATGTATCATGGTGATAGCTGCTGCTGGCCCAATAGGAAGAGAGTTCGGAGTTATGGGGAACCTGTAATATCTTCCTTTGCCATACATCCTAAATGATTCCAAATAAAAATATGTTGAGGAGAAACAATGTAGTGTGTCGGTGTGAGTTCATCGCCTGCACCTGGGCACCGCTCTTAGTGTGAGGCCCATGGGCACGGCAAAGCTTTGTGCTGTCCAGCTGCGACACGGACCCACTTTCTGGGCTGCACTTCTCCTGTGAGCATGACTAAAGGAGTCCTTTTCTCCCCTCCCACTTCTGTCTTGCAGCATTGACAAGATATCTAAAGTCACCTCTCCTGTGTTGGTCATTCACGGTACCGAGGACGAGGTCATCGACTTCTCCCATGGCCTGGCAATGTATGAGCGCTGTCCTCGAGCTGTGGAGCCCCTGTGGGTTGAGGGGGCTGGGCACAATGACATAGAGCTCTATGCACAATACCTAGAACGACTAAAACAGTTCATATCTCACGAGCTTCCCAACTCCTGAAGACGGCAGCCGATCTTACCTCATTACTGTGAAGCGAGGATCCTTGTTTGCACATGCTTGACTGGATTTAACAGTGATGCCCAATAACCACAGAGAAGGGCCCAGCCCTTGGGTGTTCTCCTTAAAGAGCTAACAAAGTCTGTCTTTTGTACCTAATCTCCACCTTTCATTAGGCTGAGCAGCTGAGTTCTCAGCTACATGATCCTGCAGGAGTGGGAACGAGAGCTGACTGCGGAGACTAAAGTATTCCCAAGTCTGTCTCAGCCTCGCTGTCACCTCTGATTCCCCCACGATACAGGATCACCCTCTCACCCATGTGCCGGTGTTTGACCTTTGGCACTCTCAGCTCTGGTGCCATGGGTGAGATCCTTTGTGAAGCTATGATAGTGTAACTGGAAAACTCTTGTGAGAGATCCTCCATTAACTTTCGTTAACATGCCAGTCTTTCCCACACACATGAATTGAAGAGTAATTCACTGGAACTATCACCAACGGCTTCGTAAACTGTCACCATATAAATACAACTGGAATATTCTTAAACAACAGGAAACTGGGGTTTTTTTAAGTGTAAATTTATTACTAGCCAAGAGTTTAATATTTTGATTGTCTGGTTGGTCTAATAAAGCCTGGCCGACTTTCCTCTGTAAAGTCCTTGTCGGCTTTTTTAAAGTCCTGTACATACTTGCAATGACATTGTGCACAGATTCTTAATGGGTAGTTTTCTTTTGTCAGGCTACAACAGACTGCAGATTCCTTGTTTGTATTGTAAATGATTGAATACATTTTGTTAATATGTTTTTATTCCTATGTTTTGCTATTAAAATTTTTATAACATTTCCAAGACAAAAATTCCAAGTTTCTGCTTTGAAGAATTTAGGTAATTAAAATTGCCCTGAGCTGATCTCTAAGTTTAGGAGTTCTTTGGGTTTTGACACTGGAGTTGTGCCAGGTGAACATCAGAAATGAGATGCTTAAAGTTGCTGCACTATTGTATTGGTTGGGGGTTGGGTTTGGGATTGTTTGTTCTTACTTAGTTCTTTTCTTTTTTTCGAATTTAAAAGCCTTAACTGTACTGTAAGCCTCAGATTGTTGTACAGCTGGGTCGCGCTGGTTGCCAGTTTGTGTGCTGTTGCCTGGGTGCAGCACGGTGGTTGGTAATGGAATAAAGGACGCATGGATCAGAACGTGTGGGCTTCTGTGCTTCTTTCTTCACCTCGCCATCAGAGGAAGCAGTAAGAACATAGCCTGCATCTTAGCTTAAGAAGGGCTCCTTGGGCACCACTGTTGGTAAGAGGCCTGAGATACTTCCATAAGAAACCAAAACACAAAACAGAAGGTCCCTAAGTAGGTCATGCAGTGGGCACTCACTACAAGAACACAAAGCCGAAAGCAGTTTCCTCGCCACTCAGCTGGGAAGACAAAGTGCCTGTTCCTCTTGGAATGGAGAGTCACAGCAATGTCATATTAAGAGGATATAGGGACAGCCCAACATGGCATGTGCTTTACATCCAGCCCTTGGGAAGGTGGAGGACAAGGGTGTGTGCATGCGTGAGTCCTTAAATCAACGTAGTAGTGAGGGGGCCTGGGCAAGAGGGGTAAAGGGATGTTACCCTGTGAGTGTACTAAGAAATACCTGGGCATTCTTGCCCAGAAGTCTAGAGCACTAGGCAGGGAGAGATGCCCCAGAGGCCTGTTGGAGAGACGCAAACCTCGGGTTCTAAACATCTAAACACTGTCCTGTTTGTTGTGGGTGCCTGGATCTTTGACAGTTTCCGCCATTCTTTTCACCTAGTGAAGTTACTGTGTTCATCAGTTAAGTGTCTGCAGTGTTGATAGGAAACTACACTGTGTGCAGATAGAAACGGAGCAGCCCGTTCCGTCATTGCTGCTTCATTTTCATTTGAAACAACTCCTGCTTGCCCAGAGCAGAGGGATGTGACACAGGGGCAGCAGGCTTCTGAGGATGGCCAATGAAGTGATGGAATCCCAGGAGGACTTGGAGCACTGGCTGTAGGACTGCAGGTTCCCCACACCCACCCCCACTCAGATGAATGCCCATCAGGTTTGCATTAGATGCAGGCGCTTCTCTCTGGGAGACTTAAAATTGTCTCTGTCTAGTTACAAAAGAAATCAAAAGGCTGTGGAAAATCCCTTCATAAACTGGAGAGTGAGTGGGGTTTTTCTAAAATACAACTTTGTGCTTTCCACTTAGGAAAGCCCTGTTTAAATATTAAAAGATGGGCCTAGAAATCAAATTTATAGTAAGGTATTATGACCATATTCTCTTTCATTCTGCTGAATATTATACCTGAAATCAGGAAGTCAGCTTTCTATTGCTGTGAAGAGACAGAATAACCAAGGGAAATTTACAAAAGCATTTAATTGGGGCTTGTTTACGGTTGGGAGGGTGAATCCGTGAGCATGGCAGGGAGTAAGATAGCAGGCAGGCATGTAGCTGTAGCGAAGAGCTTCTATCTGATCAACAACCAGGAGGCAGAGAAGGAGTTACCAGGCTGGCCTGGGCTTCTGAAACCTCAACCCCACCCCCAGTGATATCTGCTTCAGCAAATCCACACCTAATCCTTCCCAAATAGTTCAACTAACTGGGCACTAAATACTCAAACGCTCAAACAGATGAGTCCATGAGAGTTGTTCTCCTTCAAGCCACCAGTCATTGGTACAGATTTGGATAGATGGGTTTTTCATCATAGACAACCCTTCAGATCCTGATGTAAAGCACTGTTCTGCCACATTCTTTGTAAACTAGAGATTAAAACTGGTGGTTATTGTCTCAGAAAGATATGGTAGTGTGTTCTGTCAAAACCATTCTTACAACAGTTTAGGTTGTGAGAACCATTGAAACTTGGAAGGGGAAATGAATTGTCAAGATAACTCCTTTAGGGTTACAGTTTCCTGACTCTTGGGGCTTAGCAGCGGTAAGTATGGTCCATAGACTGCTGAGCCATCAGGAAAGGAGCCTCAGATGTGTGCTTTGTCTGAGAACAAAGCCAGAAGCATCAGGTTCAAGGTGAAAGTCATATATGCTTCCCTCTAGAGTTCTTTATCTAGGATACTGACAAGTCTGTGCTCCTAAGGACAGTCTCCTGGGAACAGCTTTTCTAGTCTGTGACAGGCTGGAATGTGGAGTTTTTCACAGCAAAGATAGTCAATGGAGATATAACTTCCTGAAGAAAATGGGCTGATAACATTGGAAGAACTGATAAAAATATAAAACTATCTCCAGAAACATAAGTCTCAACAGTTACACAGACAATGTATTTCATACTGTTAAGAGGAACAGTGAATTCTATCACTACACACATAGACCAGTAAGTGTGTGGAGGTATCAAGGTAACACTGCATAATCAAACTAAGTTTATTCTGGTTACACAAACAGAAAATGCAAAAAAACATGTTAATAAGTGAAGCATAATCTCCATAGTTTCAGGGTGGGGAGAGCAGTAATGTTTTTGTTTTGTCTCAATGCTGGGGATCCAGTCCAGGTCCTTGAGCATACTAGGGAAACGCTCTACCACGGATGTACATTCTAGCCTGGCAACTATGACTTGAAGTTCACTTCTGACTTGAAATCTTAGTAAAATAAGCATGACTCTTTTGACTGTCTTACCCTGTAGCCCAGGCTAGCCTTAAAATTGCAATCATACCTCCACCTGAGTCTCAGTTGGGATTACAGATATGGGCCACCATGCCTGCTAATTTTTTTTTTTTAATTCATTGAAATAAACCAAAAACTTAGGTCCATGGTTAATATTTATTGGTTATATTCAAGTTTCCTCTAGTCATGGATTAATGTTACCATCAACATTACAATATAATGCTAGAAATTATAACCAGGGAAGGGAGGGAGACTGAAGATGTTAGATTCATAAGGGTGATGACTTACTTAGAGTTTCTATTACTGTGATAAAATTCTTTGACCAAAAACAACTTGGGGAGGAAAGGGTTTATTTGGCTTGTATATCTTGAGTCACAGTCTACCGAGAAGAACCAAGGCAGGAGCTGATGCAGAGGCCATGGTGGAGTGTTGCTTAACAGGCTTGCTCTCCATGACTTACTCAGCTTGCTTTCTTGTAGAGCCCAGGATTACCAGGCTAAGGGTGACACCACCTACAGTATGCAGGGCCCTCCCACATACTAATCAAGACAGTACTCCAAAACTTGCCTACAAACCAATCTTATGGAAGCATATTTTTCAATTAAGGCTTCCTCTTCCCATTTTTTATCTGGATCTGTGTCATGTTAACAAAACCCAACCAGCATAGGTGATGAATAAAGGTGTACAAAAAGAAATCAGTTGCAATCAGATTTATTAGTAATCATGATTTAGGAAATATACATGAGATCTTGTCTCAAGAAACCAAGCTACTGCCACCACCACATCCCAAAAAACCCCACTAACATTTGCAGATTTTGAGGACTGAATAAAGGTCATGGCGAGATTAAAGAGTCTGGGTCTGCTTTGCAAGCTCAGTGAGCCTAGAGAGGTTTGTCAAGCTCTGTCCATAAGGGGGGAGTGTTTGCAGGTGAGAAAAAGTTGAGTGAAGAAGTGTTTGTAGGTCCAGAAAGCATTAGACAAGGTCTGTGTGCAACATGTCTGACTCGGAATCCTTATGGCCTGGTGAGCCTGTGACCTTAAACTAATCCCTTCTCTCCGAAGTGATAGTAATGTCCAGCACATCAAGAAAGGATTGAAATTCTGCAAGTAGAAATGCCCGGTGAGAGGCAGCAGAAGCTTGCATCCACATTAAATGGAGGCCCAGAGTCTTGGTTTAGAACAAAACAAAAAACACTTTGAAAACTACACATTGGATTAATTCGCCTCCCTGAGTGAGCCCTTGCTGCACTGCTGCCTAGTCATTGCTCTGCTGCCACAGGGTTTCCCATCTGATTGGTTCCAGCTTGCTCACACTTGCCTGGTGTTGACCGGATGTGTGTGGAGGTGGTCCCCAAGCTTGCAGACCTACACTTGCCTGGTATTGACCGGATGTGTGTGGAGGTGGTCCTCAAGCTTGCAGACCTATACTTGCCTGGTATTGACCGGATGTGTGTGGAGGTGGTCCCCAAGCTTGCAGACCTACACTTGCCTGGTATTGACCGGATGTGTGTGGAGGTGGTCCTCAAGCTTGCAGACCTATACTTGCCTGGTATTGACCGGATGTATGTGGAGGTGGTCCCCAAGCTTGCAGACCTACACTTGCCTGGTATTGACCGGATGTGTGTGGAGGTGGTCCCCAAGCTTGCAGACCTACACTTGCCTGGTATTGACTGGATGTGTGTGGAGGTGGTCCCCAAGCTTGCAGACCTACACTTGCCTGGTATTGACTGGATGTATGTGGAGGTGGTCCCCAAGCTTGCAGACCTACATAGATAATCAACTGCCTGGATTTCTACTCTACCCAGGTTGTCAGCCTAGCACTTTCCAAAATGGGTCAGGTCAAGGCAGGACCTGATTGTGTGTAGCCTAGGCTGGGCTCAAACTATTTAGCCCATACTGACTTTGAACCTTCAACTCTCCTGTTTTTGTCTTAAACAAACAAAAAGCACACATAATTTTTATGGACTGGAGAGATGCTTCTGTTGTTAAGAGCACCTGGTGCTCTTCTAGAAGACCCAGGCTTGATTCCCAGCATGCACGTGACAGCTCACTACAGTTTTTCACTCCAGCTCTAGATGTTCCAATTTCTGTTTCTGACCTCTGAGGACATCTGGCATACACGTAGAGCACAAATATACATGCAGGCAAAACACCCAAATACATAATATATTAAAAATAATAAAAAATGAAACAAGCTCTCCAAATTTTTAGACCTATATTACTACCATTGAACTAAAAAATGAATATTGTCAAGACCTTAGAAAACCATTTTGCCAAACCACTTTCTTTTAGTCATGTTCTCTTTCCTCCCATACTCCAAAGTAAACACCATCCTGACTACCCTCTTCACCTGCTCACATTTCTGTATAGTCAGAACATGGACGACATGTTGGAAATCATGTAACAAATTCAAGAGAAAAGTGAAAATGAAGCAGTTTTTAATGTGCCATTCTGCAAACAGGGCATCAGTGTAGAGAATTTGGCACAAGGCAGTGTTTTTTAAAGTCTTCTGATTGGGAGAAATACCTGTCCTCTCAGTGGCTGGGATTTGCCCTCTCTCCAGATTCCCCATCTCATTGGTTTAGGACACCTAGTTTAGTTACCTAGTAACTAGTTTGGGACTTGAGCCTGCTCCCTTTTCCTTCTTGTGGGCTCAGTCACATCACAGGCAACCTGTAGCTCTCTAGCACTTAGAGTTCTGCCACAAGCTGCCACCGTCGACCACTTGTGCCATGGCAGAGAAGTCCAGAGCCTCCTGCTTATCTGTAACCCTGATAAACTCCAAGTACACCTCATGCTGAAGACAGACGAACACAATCTATTTCCTACAGGCCTGTGCACGCTGTGATATGGCCTGAGCACGCATGCATGTGTGTGTGTATCAGAAATGATCTTCACGTCCTACACACACACACACACACACCATCCACCACTTGTTCTGTAACTCTCTTGCCTCCTCATGCTCACATGCAATCAACTATTGCTTTGGCTTATGACTTGACTTGGGAGAGTTCATGAGCCAGATCAGAATGTGAGCTAAAGTTCCCAGGAGAAAAGCCACGTCCGTGTTAAAGATCCTTCAGGGATGATTGACTGGTGAGAACCTTGTAATTGCGGAGAATTGGAATATTAGAGATCCAGAGTAAAAATTATTTTGAAGTATATTTTTGCCTCCCTAATAGCCACTCATTACCCATCATAGTTTCTGACCCAACATCCTCATAATAATCAGGTGGAATTTTTGGCTGTTAGCAGACCACTGGCTTCCATCAATCTAAAAGCTAAGGATGTTATCAGACAGTATCTGAGGCCTGTCACAGGGATCTGCCCACTTTGCTATTACCCACCTCTTGGGTGTTCCCACCCTTGTATTTGAAAAGTATCTTGATTCCAGTTTCGTTCTGTAACTATAAAACTTCATTACACTCTTTGCACATTGGAACATGACATGGAGGCAACTTGAATCCGTATTCCTGGGCCATGGTCACTTATATTTGGCCCCAAAATAAACTGCTTCGTTATCCTCTTTGAAGTGAACATTGTGTTTTGCATCAACATGGACCTTTTCAAGCAGAATCACCAACCAAGGCAAGTCCCTGGGGTCTAGCTGAGATCTCTTTCCAACTGAGAGTCAAGAATTCCATCGCAAACGATAAAATTCGCTTTGAAGAACACCTATACAGAAACAATATGCCTTCTCTAAAGAGATATTTTCAGATAAAGATGCTAAAATTGTAATGCACAATGCTTTAGTCTGAGTACATACAGACTGACTCCATTCCTAGCACGAAATCAGCAGTTTCCCAGGAATCTTACCAACAAGACTATAAATCTTTGTTTATAGTAAAAGCATCTTAACTTCTCCTATAACCCTGGGACCTGAGGATTTCAACCTTATCATCTGTAAACTCATCTACCTCAGGAGCTACACTACAATATCCTTAAAAATGCCTTAGCAGTGCTTTGAGATGCAACTTCAGAAGTCACAAAAAATCTATGGTAAAGTTGAACTTTCCCCTGAGAAGCTCACCCCCATGCTTGGGTCTACTTTGTCTTTTCCCTGAGACCTCTCCGTCTATAATTCCATGCTTAAACCTATGTTAAAATCTCCACCTAATAAACTCCAGTTCTCCTACATACTGTGTCATCCTAAAATTTTCTGTTATAAAGTTAAGAATCCCAATTTCCCTAAGTGGAGGTCTCTGAACCAAAAATTGTCTTCTGTCCTCCACATATATGCCATGGCACATATACACATGCTCAGATCCCTCAGAACATAAATGACTAAAAATTTGAAAAAGAAACAGTAGTCGTTCAGCATTATGCATCTACTAAGTACTATTGAACACACACACACACACACACACACACACACATACACACAGACACACACACATACACACACACATATACACACACAGACACACACAGACACACACACACATACACACACACATATACACACACACATACACACACAGACACACACACACATACATACACACACACACACACACAGACACACACATACACATACATACACACACACACATACACACACACACAGACACACACTGACACACACACACACACACACACACACACACACACACAGACACACACATACACACACATATACACACACAGACACACACTGACACACACACATACACACATATACATACACATACACACACATATACACACACACATACACACACAGACACACACATATACACACACACACACATACACACAGACACACACACACATACACACACACATACATACACACACACACAGACACACACTGACACACACACACAGACACACACAGAGAAATCATGTTATTAGCTTCCTATGCACCATTCTAGGTCGCTTACATCCAGAAATAAGAGGGAATTGGCAAAAGCACATTTCCTTCCCTGAGTCTTCACAGCTGGGTATTCGTTGCTGTATATTTTAATTTTTCTTTTTTTGTGACAGGATTTCTCTGGCTGTCCTGGAACTCATTCCGTGGACTAGGCTGGCCTCAAACTCAGAGATCCACATGCCTCTGCCTCCTGAGTGCTGGGATTAAAGGCATATACCGCCATCTCCTGGCCTTTAATCTTTCGTTTTATTTAAAGTTATTTACTAAAATAATCATTATGGTGTAGAGGAACACTTGGAAAAAGTTTTCGCTATTTTGGTTTCTTTAAAAATGCAAAATGGCGTTTGGATTGTGTGCCAGCTGTGGGAGAGTTGTTTACGAGTTGGATTTGGAGTGCTTGATGCAGGTGGCTATAATTTGGTTCGGTGCAGTCGTTCTGGCACCTGGAGCTTGTCTTGGGGATTGTGTGCTGCATGGGTAGATGGGAACTTTTGGCTTAGGGCATAAAAGTTCTGAGAGTTGGGGTGGGCATTGGTAGGTAGTTCGTTGGTTGGGTTGCTGTCCTTAGTTAGTGTGATAATTCCTAAAAGAACAAAGGCTGGAGAGATTCGAGTCCAGGACAGCCTAAAAAGAGGCTGTGAAGATTTCTACCTTTTCTCTTTCTGTATCAAGGCCTCTTTCAAAAGCGATGAAGATTTCTACCTTTCCTTTCTTTATCCCTAAATAAAGGGTAAAAGATTGTGGCGTACTGCTACATTATGGGACTAGAGATACGGCTCAGCAGTTAAGACTGTATACTGCTTTTCCCAGGGGACTGGAGTTCAGTTCCCAACATCCATGTCGTAACTCCTTCTGACTCCAGCTCCAAGGAATCTGACATCCTCTTCTGGACTCCATTGGTACCTGCATTCATGTGCATGTATGCACAGATACATACACACATAACACACTTAGAATAATAAAGATGAATCTAGTAAAATAATAATTTTCTCTCTCCCTCCTTTTTGGTTATCTCTTTCTTAAATGTAGGTTTGCTATGCACCTGGGCTAGTCTTGAATTTGCAATCCTCCTGCCTTAGCCAAGTAGCTGGGATTCCAGGCATCTAACTCCGTCCCCCCTAACCCCCGCTTGCCAAACACACAGTATTCTATCCTGTGGATTAACATCCTTAAGAAACTCTAGTCATAAACAGTAAGCTGTTTGCTTGTTAGAAATAGAGCAGCAGGACCTGGGAGCATAGCTCAGTGAGTCAGGCACTTATTTGTCACAAGCATGGGGACTTGAATCTTCAAAAGACACGAACAACTAGTTATAGTAGTACGCACGTCTGTAATTCCAGAACGCTTTCATTGAGATGATAGACAGGGTTGGAGATTCCTTAGGAGCTCATGAGTCAGAAAGGCCTGATGTACACAGGAGTGAGGAGACCCTGTCTGGAATAAAGTAGAAGGCAAGTACTGATGCCTGAGGTGTCCTTTGACCTGCATACCACACCGTGTCATTCATACACATTCTCACACACATAACAGCACGCACATATATAACCATATGCACATGCCAAGAAATAAAGCTGTGGGGTAAACCTGCTGTTAATCATTTCCACATCCTATCTGTAGGACAGATTCCCGAAGATGGAATTACTAAGAGAAATGCTATGTACATTTCATAAGCCTTGTCAAGCTGTCCTCACATACTGCACGGACACCGGCTCACGCCAGCAAGGAATGTGAGGGTCTGTGCTCCACCCTCACTGCCTAGCGCCACCAAAGGTACTCTCGCATTTTTTATTTTTAGCTAGCCGGATTAATTTGCATTGCTTTATTAATGGACAAGGTGGAACAACTTTTCAAGTGTTTGGGTCTCCTCTTTTTAAAAACATGTATTTGTGTGTCTGTGTCTGTGTGTGTGTATGTGTGTTACCAGCATGATACAGCATGCTTCTGGAAGTCAGAGGATGACTTGGGAGAGTTGGTTCTCTCCTTCCACTATATGGATTCTGGGAATCAAACTCAGGTTCACCTGCTGACCTATCTCGCCATCCCTGGTTCTCCTTTCTACTGCCTCACGTTATCTTTCCAAGGTACATTTACTCATATGCTCATTCATTATGACCAAGCATGCTTAGACTCTGTGATGGTGATCCCATAGTTACTGCAGGTAGATGAGTGCATTCCAGAGACATAGTCAAGACACAGGCTGTGGTGGATTTTGAGCAATGGAGCCATTTGTTAATGCTTATCTACATTTATATATTTCTGCATCTCTATATATAATATACACGGGCCAAGGTTTGGGTATATACTGAAAATGACAGTTATGGCTTTGATTGGAAGTGATTTTCCCACTTTGTTCTTCGATTTATTTTCAAACTTTTGTTTTGCTTTTTGCTTGTTTGAGACAAGGCCTGAAGTAGCCCAAAGCTGGCCTCAAACTCCCTGTCTTAGTCAGGCTTCCATTGCTGAAATAAAGGCAACGACCAAAAGCAACTTGGGGAGGAAAAGGTTTATTTGGCTTCCTGATCACAAGGCCATCATGAATGGAAGTCTGGGCAGAAGCTCAAGTCAGCAATCTAGAAGCAAGAATCGAAGCAGAGACCACGGAGGAACACTGATGACTGACTGGCTTGCTCCCCTGACTTGTCAGTTTGCCTTCTTCTACACCCAGGACCACTTGCCCAGGGTGATATTACTACAGTAATCTGGGCCCTCCCACACCAATCACTAATCAGGAAAATGCTCAACAGACCTGCCTACAGGTCAATGTGAGAGCCACTTAATTCAGAGTCCTTCTTCTCAGATGACCAAGCTTGTAGCAAGATGCTTTGAAGGAGTTTTGTGACCTTGGTTTCTCTAAAAACAAGAATGGCTTTTGGGATATGTTTTTGTTCCCATCCCAGGTGTAGTGCAGTTTAGCTTGGACTATTCATTACCAGTGGCTAGGATTTGGTTATGTGCAACTATTTTACCACATGCAGCTTGTCCTTAGGATTGCATGCTGCTTAGACTTCTGGGAACTTTTCTAACCCTCTCTCTTTCGTTCCTTCCTTTCTCTCTCCCCTCTCTCTTTCCTTCCTTCCTTTCTCTCTTCCCTCTCTCTTTCTTTCCTTCCTTCCTTCCTTCTTTTCTTCCTTTCTCTCTCCCCTCTCTCTTTCCTTCCTTCCTTCCTTCTTTCCTTCCTTCCTTCCTTCCTTCCTTCCTTCCTTCCTTCCTTCCTTCTTTCCTTCCTTTTCTCTCTCCCCTCTCTCTTTCCTTCCTTCCTTTCTCTCTTCCCTCTCTCTTTCTTTCCTTCTTTCCTTCCTTCCTTCTTTCCTTCTTTTCTTCCTTTCTCTCTCCCCTCTCTCTTTCCTTCCTTCCTTCATTCCTTCCTCTCCCCCTCTCTTTCTTTCCTTTTTTCTTTCCCGAGCTAGAGTGTTAAAAAGCACGGTGGCAAACTGCTACACCAGCTGGTGTCTAAAACCCACCTAACACACGCCCTGTGCGGCTGAACCTAGTCTTGAGCTCAGGATTCTCTTTTCTCTACGTACTAATCTGAATTACAGATGTAAGCTACTGTGCGTGGCTTTAAAAAACTTTGTGCACTGTAACTTTCCACATTGTAAACTCACTGGTACATTGTACTAGAAGCTAGGTGACCTCTGTGTTCATTTTCTGAATTTACTTTTTTGAAAACAGGGAGCACACAGACTTTTATTTTCAATTAGGAAAGGTAAGTTATATGGAAACACATACAGAAGCTTACATGTGTGTATATATATATATATAAATAATTTCAAGACAGGGTTTCTCTGTTGTAACTCTGGTTGTCCTGCAACTCATTCTGTAGACCAGGCTGACTTTGAACTCACAGAGATCCACCTGCCTCTGCCTCACAAGTGCTGGAATTAAAGGTGTGCACCATCACCGTCCAGTGTAACTTTTTTGGGGGGGAGGGGTTTACATGTATTTTATAAATACTTCTTTCTCTATGGTGATGACCAGCTTGAAGGAGACAGGTAGGAACCCATGTACACCACTCCAGAGAGGTTGACCTAAGTTCTAGGACTTCTTGTCCCAAGTTCCTGCCAGATGTGCACTCTCGAGAATCGCTGGTGATTTTTTCATCTCTCTTTACTGGGCAACCTCATTTGCCTCCTCTGACCTCCAAGTGCTAGAACCCTGGCTTCAGGATGCAGACCCTAGAATTTCCTATTTCTGATGCCAGCTTCAGGCTCTGTGTCCAAGGGTGACCCCTGTTGGTGGAATTTAAACTTGCTCCCTGCCATGAGCTTTTTCAGGCTGTGGGGATATAGCTGAGGTTCACTGCTTTGCCTGTCTGCTAGGACTCCTGAGATCTACAGCCAACTCACCCAGCCTCATCCTTCTCATTTCTAATCGTTTTCTCAGTCCCTAGGCAATCCTGGGAAGCCAGGACTAGAGACTTGGAGCGTAGAGTCACTGATATGGTCAGCCCTTCGAACTTCACAGAGACATGCAGGGAGGGTGGGAGCTCTGGTGGCATCAGTAGGTGGGGTGAAATGACCCTTGTTTTAAGGGACAGATGTGGAATATGGCTGGCTGGCTGATGAAAAACTGCCGAACTCAGGCAGTGTGTGGAGCGGGGGAGTCAGGATGTCAAATCACACAGGACGAGGCCTAGGGGCTGCACATCTCACGAAGATAGTGGGAACTCAGCACAGGGTGTGGAAGCTGGGCATGACTCCATCCCCTAGCCACGAGCACCAGTCTTCCCTCTGGGGACCTTGGCAAACGCCAGAATGCTAACATTCCTTTCTGTA
The DNA here is from genome assembly GCA_026225945.1 of Cricetomys ansorgei. Lineage (NCBI taxonomy): Eukaryota > Metazoa > Chordata > Mammalia > Rodentia > Nesomyidae > Cricetomys > Cricetomys ansorgei. The sequence continues at coordinate 34,369 of JAMJFZ010000345.1, forward strand.
ACTAGCCTCCATCTCTGCATTGGTAAGTCCCTGGATTTAGAGACACACGTGTGGATAGGAAATTCATCAGGCCCACATTACCCATCATACCCTGTCACAGAGACCTGAGTGGAAGTGCTGAGTGCATGTGCCTGGAGAATCTGGTTGTAGTCATATGGAGCTTGTCTGTCTGTCTGTCATTCATCAGCTCTGTTCTCCCCACTCCAGGCAATTGGCCAATGATAAAGAAAACTGGATACCAGAAGAATGAGCTGGGCACATTGGATCGTGGAGAAAGCATGACAAAGCACTTCCCAGAGTCTCCCTTAGTCAGGAGACTACCCTTCATCTCTCAGATGCCTGTGGAGATGACCCCTTCCCTTGCTTTGCAGCCCCAAGTCTGTGCTCCACTGGTTGGAGAGAGGAAGTTTCACACATGGCCCCAGGGAAGCTGACACAAATATACCTTTTTCCACGGAGCATGCTGCTCAGTTATCCAGACGATGCTCCAGGGTTTGTTGGCCTGGGGGATGGGTTTCTTAGAAAGGGAAGCTGCGAGTACTCAGAGGTGAGGACTGGATGGGCACTCTATAAGGGGGTAGGTTCCAGTTCCATTCTCCTAGAAAGGAGGGGATAAGACCTAGAGTTGTGATCATTGTTTGCAGCTTTCTAGAAAAGATTTGGGGGTGGAATGCTATGCTTCCCTGGTTCAGACAGGCTTCCAAAGGTTTCTTCCTAGAGGACCTACACAGTGGCTTCCAAAGCATCTATCTACCATAGACTGGCCCCAAAGCCCAGATTTAGATCCTTAAAGCTGGTCAGCACTGCCTAGAATAAAGATCCTCCTGCACGGCTGGACATGGGCAACGGGAAGAAAGAAACGTATATTTGGGGGACTCCCATTATTGGAGTTAAAGAGGAGAGAACTGAGTAACAAGTTCCCAAAGCGGGACAGGACATTGTAGAATTGCAATCAAAGCCCTCCTCTTACAATTAAAATGACATGTAAAGAAAACGCCAACACCTCCTGCCCCTTGCCAGGCTCAGGGTGGGTAAGTAGCTGGCTCTCCGTTACCCAGTGTTGAGGAGGTGCTAGATACTCTGTATGGGCTGATTCCTGCGGCAGGAAATAGCTCACTTTCTTGTTTTGAACCTTGAGAGCATTGGTCTGTCTGGGCACAGAGGTTCAGTGCGTACCACCCTCCACGCAGGATAGCAAGCCCTTGGGTATGAATTCGTATCCGTACTTCTCCAAGCTCACCGAAATCCTTTCCCTGGGCTCATGGGAGCCTCCTGGTGAAGCTACGGTTTTTCATGGCCAAGTAACTACCATGTACAGACAACTGGCACATGTGAGGTCACTCTGTATGTCTTTCTTTTGGGCGGTGTGTGTGCATGTCCCAGGGCAGAGGTCAAGCCGGCCTGGGTGTCCTCCCCCAGGAGTTGGCATGCTTATTTGTTTTTGAGGCAGGGTGTCTCTCTTTTGCCTGAAATTTGCCAAGTTGGCTAGGCTGGCTGAGCAGCAAGCCTTAGGGATCCATCTGCCTCCACCTCCCCAGCCATGGGATTACAAACCAGGGAAGTCACCCAAAGTCTGTTCAAGTAGATTCTGAGAGCTGAACTCTGCTTTTCAAGCTCATAAGCACTCTTGCGACTGAGCCATCTCCCTAGCCGATGAACTCGCTTTTAATCGAAGGTCTTTGACAGCAAATAGGTGTCCTTTCCCCTCCAAGGAACCTCTAGACCTAGGCGACCCTGGATTCTGTTGCTATGTCCCCTTAAGAAAGGCAGAGGGGTTTTTAGATCCAACAGCCTTAACCTAAAGATCTCAGGCCTTTCTCCTCTTCTGCCTGCGTGTCCCTTGGGGAGGCCTCTGGGTGCCAGCCGAGCTTCCAGGGTTACAGCCCTCAGAGGTCCGCCGCGCTCGTCCTGGGCTCCAGCGCCCTCACCTGGTGGCCGAGGCATATCCCGGCGATTGCCGGGTTCGGTCTGCGGCTCTTGGAGCGGCCGCCAGAGCCCGCCCGGGTCCGGCCCCGTAGGCCGCCCACCTCGGTGAGTGGGAGGACGCTGCCCCGAGACGAGGGGGAGGAGGGGTGAGTGCGGGCGCCGGGGGCTCCGGGTGGGGAGGAGCCAGCCCCGGAAGGCGGCTATAAAAAGCGGTGGCTCAGGCTGGCAGCTCTGAGCTAGCTAGAGAGCCGGCGAGAGCGCGGAGCTCGGCGAGGAGAGCCTGCTGCACAGTGGCTGTGGTCTGCTTCTGGGGGCGCGCCGTGCCAAGTGAGGGGCGCGGATCTGCACCCCACTTCCCTCGAGCTCCCGCCCGGCTGGCTCACGCTCAGGAGCTCGACGCGTGGGATCAGATGCCTGACTCCGGGATGCTGCCCTCCAGGTCCCCGAGGCGTGGCACTGTCTCAGTCACCGACCGGAGGTAAGAGGACCCGGGTTGGGGCGCGAGGGTTGCCTGGACTCAGCCTCGGAGGGGAGACGACAGTCGGAATCCCGCGCCTCCCCTCGGTGTAGGGAAAACGCAGCCATCAGCCTGTGTGTCCAGTCTGTCCTGTGCTGTCTGTCTTCTTGTCTGTCTGTCTGTCCGTGTGTGAGTGTCGGCGGGCACACTACCCCGTCACCGTCCTCCGTGGACGCCTCTGAGATCTTTACAAGCCGCCGGTGTTTGGGGACCCAGCGTCCGGGAACACATCCGACGGGAGGCAGATCTCTGCTTTGCTTAGGTTGTCCCCCTGTGCATGGCACCGGATGCTCACGCACACAGCAGGGTCTCCCCGAAGAGGGATGACCCCTAGGCAGGTCTCGGAAGGAGCCCAGTGCCGTGAGCGCACGACTCTGTGGCGAGTGGGCGTGCGCCTCACAAGTCTGCACCTTGTGGCTTCCACCGTGGTGAGGTCCCCTGGGTTCCCTCGCCTGCTTCGGGGCGGGAGGAGATAGTCTGATGTTAGACGACTTCTGTGGTCCCTGCTGACATGTACACAAACACTAAGCCTGGCAGCGCTGCAGGAACATTTGGTGGCCCCTGGCCACGGACGTCCTCTGCAAGAAGGGTCGCGCTAGATTGACAGGACAACCAAGCTCTCAGCAGGTCACTAGCCGGCATCGCGCACGGTTCTCCACTTTGCCACTCGGAACGAGGTCCGGTGACATTCCGGAATGGACCCGGGAGAACGCGTGTGTTCTTGACGAGGAGGGAGGTGCACCCGTGCTCCCCAAGAGTTGGATATTCTGTCAGCGCTGGTCTACTGTTCTCAGTCCTGCTTCGAGCAGCCAACTCTGCCCACAGGTAAGAACTCCCTTTTAAAGCCAAGTTTTTGATGTGAGAGCCGCAGCCGGGCTGAAGCCCGGTCCAGGAGACGGTGAGCCAGGGAGTTGTCTCCATCTCTGCGGTCTGGAGAGGGACCCCAGGCGCGCCCGCGGGCAGGAACAGGCGGCTCTGCGTGCCCGAACGCTGAGCCACCATGGACAGCTCCCAGCTACTTCCGCCACTCGGGGCCTGTGGCCCTGAGTCTGGAGCAGCCAGGCACCTGGCTCACCGATTCAGGTGTTGGGACACTGAGAAGGTAGAAAGGAACTAACAGTTCCGGGGACCTTTCTGGAGGCACTAACCACCAGGTGGGAGTCTACCCTGCTAGAGGCTGTGGTTTTTCTACCAGGTACCAGCAGAACTTGCATCTGCTTCTGTGCAGCCTCCTGATGTCATTGGGGGCTTCCTTTACTTTTATGTGGTGCCATGGAGACCCTCAGAAGTGGGACAGGTGTGCAGCCTTTGTTATACGACCGAGATAGTGAGAAAAAGGTATTTGTAATTAGGTATAGAACTCAAACGACTTTCGGTGTAGGGCATGAGAACACGTTTTTAAATCAAATATTGCAGTAAATATTGTAATGAATCAGTACTTTAGTTTCGCAGTTTATGATAGAAAGGAGAAGAAACCACGTAAGACAACATTACACAAGAAGTGTCTGAGTGGGTGTGCAAAAGCAACTGTGTGCTTTCTGATCCTAGAGGCATCCTCTAAAGGCAGTTTCCAAAGGCTTCCCTTAGCCCAGTAGATGACAGTTCAAACTGATTACTTAGATATATGAGGTGAGGGTTATTCTCCTTCTTCCAGTAAGAAATAATACTGGGTGGGCTCTTCTTCTATAGTATATAAATACAGAAGTGTGTGTGTGTGTGTGTGTGTTTGTGTATGTGTGTGTGTGTGTGTGTGTGGTGTGCGCGCGCGCACGCATGTATTCTTTATTTTAAAAATTACAGGAAATCAGAAGACCTTTTCTGCTTGTGATTGAAGGCTTATGTATAATAATAAATAAAAAAAAGAGGAGAGAGAGAGAGAGCAAGCTGTGACTCGGAGGAAGTCAACTAAGCTTACGCCTGTTTCCTCATCTGTAACTGGGGGCCACTGGAATCTATCAATACGTATCTGTCAATAAGTGGCTAGGGAAATTACCGGCACAAGCAGCTCCCTTAAGTCCAGTGCTGAGCACAGAGAGCTCTTCTAAAATGGCACTGATTACAGGTGCACTTCAAGGGGGGTTTTCCTGAGCTACGTTTACCAGTCCGTGTCCTCTTTCTTAACCCAGTGACGGGTTGGGAGTGACGTCATCGCCACATTGGGGAACTCGCTGAAGAGAGGAGTGCCAGGGCTTTTGTGGGAAACAGATCAGCTTACTCTCTCTCCACCTGTACTGCTTGGAGGAAAAAAATTTTTTAAAAAGTAAATAATTTTCAACACATTATTCCAGCCCTTTGATCACGGTGATAGCTTCTTCCTGATCCTTTTCTCACATGATCTGCTAAGGAGCCCGACTGTCTTTCTGACCTGAAGCACTCTTGGGGTGTGGGTATGGAGGGTCTCCAAGGCCTTGTCTCTAGATAAAGTTCTGGTTAACTGGAGAGGAAAGCCTGACCTTAGCAGACATAGAGAGGTCATGCCATATACTCTCTTTCATGCTTGAGTTTTGCTCAGACGTGACAACCTGGTCAAGATACTTCGTTCATGATATTTTGGTCTTTGATGGATTTGGAGGTCCCCTTGAGTTCTGCCTTTTGGGGTTCCATCTGGTAGAAATCACTAGCATATGACACACCACAGGAATCCAGAGGACGGGTCTACTAAGCACATAGTATTGTAGTTAGAACTTTCCCCCAAGGTGTGCATGCACGTGCCTATTTCTGCTGGTTTCCCATTCTAGTGTGCTCAGATTTTCCTTTGTTCCCTCTCTTAATAGATCAAAGGAATCTTTGTTTCCTCCACTTGAAAGGAATGGCATTCAGGAGCAGCCTGAAGATGCTGGGGGTCTTTCTGTGACTTTCATCCACTGATGATGTGACCATAACAGAAGGACCTGTGCCCCTAACTCACTCTGAAGTCGGGACTGTCTTATGAATGCTACAGAGTCCAGTTTCCAGTGTCCCTGTGGCTTCCAGGTAAGAAAATGACTGAACTATAGAACACTCCTGGGAAGCAAGGCCAACAAGGGGAGGAAGTGGGATGTATGGAAGAAAGGAACTCGCTATTGGTGCCGTGGCATTCTTGTCTGAGTCTCTGGGACAGACAGATCAGATGGCAAGGGTGGCACTTAGTGAGAAAGGCCAGTGGGGTGCTAAAGGCAACTCTAGCTACTCTCATTGACTCCTTTGAAGCCTTCGGCACAAGTGACCCCTTTTAGTCCCATGTGGAGATCAGCACCCTCATGTGGATTAAGTGCACTTTGCATTTTATCTGTAGCTCAAAAGACACATGCTTGCATTGAGATTGGCTTCCCAAAGGGAACAAAGTCATGTTTGTGAACTTCGTCCATAAGATCTCCTAACTGTGGACGTCTGGGTGACATGTATCCTTGTCCATGTGGCAAAGACACAGATGTTTGATCTTATCATTGTCACGTATCCGCTGTCTTTTCTGCTTTTCATCACTGTGAAGGCAGCTTCAGTTTCCTTTGAGAGGGGACTAGAAGGATCTTGCTTGCTTGACTCTGGTTGGGTTGGCAGCAGTTGGGAGTTGGTGCTGGGGAAATTCTCAGGGCCATGTGTTTCTTTCTGTTGTTTTGTCAGCTGCTCAGCATGATCCCCACTTCCCCCATGGCCTTACACATAGGAGCTTTGCCGATTTGGATCGGATAGTGACTGTCATGGTGGCTTTTATTAGTGTCCACACCTTGCTGTCTAGCCATTCCCTTGGGACCATCCTGGCCTCTCTGGCAGGTCCCACAGTTTCCTTTTTATCTTCTATCTTCCCTGGTGCCAGGCTTTGTTCTAGCCTGGGTCTCTGGCAGGGAGGCTGCTTGCTGAGAAATGTCATCAAATATACATTATACTGCTCCTTAGTTCCCTCGGTGCCAGGAAACACACTTACCCACCCAGAGTGAGAGGAGCTCCTTCCTGACCCTGCTGTTTTCAGGGCCGGTCTCCAGATTCTGCTTGGCTCCTCTAGGTTCTGCTTGGCTCTGGGAGCTAATATGGCCTTCCCTTCCCAGCCCTGCAAAGAAGGGGTCCTTTAGAAGCCCAGGCAGGTGTTCTCAGCAAAGGCACCCACTCTGAGCAAGGATCTCTCTCTGTTTCTCTACACCCTAGACAACGTGGCTCCTTGCCTTGGGAACTCACCAAGGCGCTCACTTCGAATCTTCCGCAAGGGCAGTGAGACTGCAGGATTACCCACAACTTTATAGTCACTGAAACAACTGCTTTGGAGAGAGCTATGCAGTTTTTCCCCAGCTGTTGAGGAACTTAGCTATCGGGCATTTTCTATTACAGGGAACTCATGGCTGGATGCGAGTGGCTTTGCCACACAGAGTGTCAACGGCAGCCTGCCGTCTCTTCCGTTTCTAGGTAGTACAAACGGGACAGGAGATCTGAAGGCTTCCCCTGCAACCTTCTATACAATTGCTCTGCTTTGAGCTTAGAAGTGTATGCTCCTGGCCCCAGTCTTTATAGCTGTAGGGCCTGGGGCTGAAGCCATCATCGTGAACACGAGGGCAGGACTCAGATTTCCTTTCCCGTGGCTATGCTTCTCAGAGGAGAATGGAGGCCACTGGGCATCCCTTGGAGACTGGGTGGAAGGTGATGGCTTTTTGTCATTCTGCTCCCCACCTGTACTGGCTATCAGGTCTTGGGAGAGGTCCTTGACTCTGTTGTTTTATCTTCTTAAGTCAGAGGAGCTTCTTAAGCTTGAACATACAGATAAGCTACAGGATTGCTCAACTTCTAACTTGGCACATGATGGGTGGGCTTGAGAGGTCCGTATTTCTAAGAATTTCAGGTGGAATACTTCTGGTTTTGAAACCCCTCCTTGACTTTCTGTGATTCAGACTAACTCACTTTGGTGTCACTCAAGTCATTCTGATGTCCAAGTAGACGGAGCCAAGCTGGCCCGTGACCTCTTAATGACCTTATAAAGACCCTTTCAAATTCCTGGAGATAATTATGGTCATTGCTAAGCTGTCTTATCAGCAGACTAAATATCTCAAGCCCCTTTTCCCTGTCATAATAAATTCCCCAAAACTCTAGACCCAGTTACTTTTAAGTGCAAGATTATTGTGTAAAGGACAATTTATCTTTGCCTGGCAAGAGCATTTGAATGCAATTTTGGTGGCATTAAGAGATCATTTGGGGAATTTCATCTAACTTTGGTTTCAGACAGTGAGAATTCATGTTTACATAAAAAAAAAACTTTTCTGGACTCTAAAAGATTACATTAAAAAAAACCATGAAAATAAAATTTAAATCCCTGAGTCTTCCTCAGTTCTCCATCCCTGCAGCATCCCTGCAAGGGCTAGGTGATGGCAACAAATGCATTCTGGGAGCCAGACTCGGGTGTGCTCCTGCAGCCTGTCCTCTACTACCACATTTAGAAGCTAAAAATAGAGACTTCTGTGAGCATCTGTGTAGCAGGCCCTGAATCAGCTTCTGGGGGAATCGAGTTGAAGAGGTGGCCTAAGACCTCAAGGAGTTAACAGTCTAGAGGGAGGACAGATATCAGTCAGAAACTGCTTCACAGAGTGAGGTGGCTCTGGAGAGAGGTCTCCCAGGGTGGGGGTTAGGACATACTAGGGGAGCAGAGGAGCCATTGACTCTGCTGGAGGGAAAGCCAGGGAGTTTTGAGGAAGTCTGGAAGAGCTAACAGGCATTTTTAACTTAGGCAATGCTGGGATTCTAAGAGGGAACCTCAGAAACATTCCACACAGAGAAGGGCACAGAGAAAGATCCAAAAGCACCAACAATCTTAAATGGCTTACTTTTTACAACTCTTAGGTGCATACCTGTCTCAGGAAGCTTTGTTCCCTAATATGTCCAGACCTCGGGCTACATGGAGAAGAACAAGCTTGCCAAACAGGAGCCTTTTGTCTCCTGGACTAGAGACTTAAAAATGATTTTTACTATAATGTGTTTTATTCCTATAAAATCTTACTAAATCCCGTTCATAAACCAAATAAAAAGTGTCCAGGACTGGCGTGGCTCGTGTTTGTCTGGAGAGCACAAGAGGTTTCAAAGCTCCTTCTGGGTTCCCAGGCACACAGTTGAAAGCTTTTGTTTGGGATCTTTTATGTTTTGCTGCAGGCAGCCATATTAATGGCCTTATCCAAGTTTTACTTTAGTCTGTCTTGCTGCACTGTTTAAATATTTGATGTCTGTTATTTTTTTAATGGTGTGTGTATGTGTGTGTTGTCAATTTTCAAAGCAATAAGACTAGAGTTATTTTGTATGTGATACCCTAAAGAATACAGAGGGTAAGAGTTGCTGCTGGCGAATGCTCTTTCATAGAAAACCTGGGTTGATCCCACCATGAGGGGAAGCAATACAGCTGTGAGCTAACTTCAAAAATAGGCTGTTTATTTTCAACCCTGTCAATCAGGCTTAAACCTCTGAAGACGCTCATATATTATAAAAACTGATAATGAAAAAATCAGTTTATTTCCTGAATGTAAAATGTGAACACATGCTACAGAGGACCTTGGATCTCTTTCCAAGAGAGTTTGGTTAACAAGGAAGCCTCCTACAGAACTCCCCTCTAAGAAGGAAATTGATATGCTGAGTGGGACACCACTTGAGTAGAATCTGCTCATCACTAATAAGTGGTCCCAGTCATTAAAAGGGGATCTGGGGAGCCATTTCTGGGGCTGGTACCAGCTCCTCCAGCATAGCATGAATTATTTAAGATGGTGAAAGGATTCCTGTTTAGTCAGGAGAATTTAAAAGACTCTACCTTTATAGGAACCTGCTGCGTATGTGAGGAGCCCTGGCGGAGGCGAGCAGAATGCTGGCATACATGTTTACCAACCAGCATAGGCAACAGTGGTTTTCTGGGGTTCCTTCTGTCTATTGGGCAGTTTTAGGGAAGGCTGGAAAATAGTCACTCTACTCTCTGGGGAACATCTGGCCTTCATCCCACATTGCCATGGCAACTGGAATCCTGCGTGAGGATTGGTTAAAAGTTCCTGCATCGCCCTGGTATCTTGACAGAGGTGACCACAGACCTCCCTGGTTCTCTCAGCCACATGGTACTGCCTGAGAGACTAGCTGGTGGCAAGCCTGAGCCACCATAGACCTGAGTGTAGAAACTGCTGCTTAGCTGTCACCACACTTCCTCTCGTCTTCCCTCTTCCTTCCCGAGGGGCCGTAATATCTGCAGACAGGCCTTGAGGACACTGATGGGTAAGAGGTGGACCTGTGTGGTATTTCTGCCCAGCTTTTAGCTCAACGCTCTCTGTCTTCTTTATCAAGAGTCTTTGTGTGTGTGTGTGTGTGTGTGTGTGTGTGTGTGTGTGTGTGTGTACACGCACTTGTATGTGCATGCATGTAGAGGTCAAAGGTCAATATCTTCCTTAATTGTTCTCTACCTAAATTTTTTGAGAAAACACCTCTTACTGAACCTGGAGCCCACAGATTCAACTGTCACTTGGCCAGTAAACTTTAGAGATTCTTTTGTCCCTGACACCCCAGAGCTGGGATTATAGGCACATGCCAGAGATCAAATTCAGGTCCTCATGCATGTGCAGACAGAACTTTACCAGTTGAGCCACCTCCCTGCCGTTGCCTGCCTTGAGTAGAAGGCACTTGTCCCACTGTCTAGTGGGACACTTATCCCTGCCCTGTCTTACTGTGTGGTGGGACACAGCTGCTCTTCCTCTAATGAACAGCCTCCAAAGGAGTACACAGGGAGCAAGCTTGAGCGAATCATTACAAACGTTTTTAAACAACCTGGTGGTTTTGTTCATATGCTCATTTTCCAAAGAACTGAGTTCAGAAAAAACCTCAGACATTGTGGCTAAGTACTTTTCCTTTCTTTCCACTTAAAATTCATGTTTATTTTAAGAGGAATTTAATCCATACATTTAAGATCCATTTCCATGTTACTCAGCAAAATGTTGCATTTCTCTGCTGTTGCCCAACCCCGAGTGAGGTCACACATTCCTCTCCACACCAGCTCATGCCCCGTGGCTCACAGCCGAGTGACTTGCATCCATTCATTGCACACCAGGAAACATATAAACTGGCGGCAAAGGGGGAACTATATCCATTATGCAGACCATGTTCTTGTCTAGAATTTAGTTCCTTGGTTCTTCATGCAATGCTTTTCCTAGATATTTAAATGAATTACAGTATCATCTATATTAAGGACTGGGTTTTCTGTCTTGTGATGTTCTCTTTGTTTTATACCCAAGGTTAATATTTTACTTGCCTCACCCTAGGCCAAAGTCTTGGCTCAAGCAAGCCTGTGGGGATGCTGAGGGCAATTGTGACTCTGTTGGGTTGTGAAAGAGGCTCATGAGGTCCCTGTAGACTCAGGAACCAAAGTTACCTGTTCCGTCTTCTCTTGCTTACCTGTATTTCTGGCTCAGGAAGAAACTGGTGGCCTGTGGGAAGACTGGCGGCAGATTTTGTCGCACCGCAGTGTCTCTGTGCCTGTGGATTCTTCCCTACCTTCTCTCTTTAGGGCTGCATGCATCCTACGCTGCCCTAGAACTCACTATGTAGCTGAGGATGACCTTGAATTTTTGATTCTTCCATCTCCTAAGTACTGGGATTGTAAGTGTGTGCCATCAGGCCCAATTTATGTGGTGTTGAGGATGATATCAAAGGCTCTGTGTGTGCTGTGTAAGCATTCCACTGACTGAGCTATGTCCTCAGCCCATATTCTGATACTATCAGGATCCCTCCTTCTGTTTCAGGTAGTAAGAGTGAAAGCAGTTGTAGGGTTTGGGCTTCAGGATGCCCAGATATGTGGCTTTCTTTTTACTGAAATGACTTTGACACAAAGGCTTGGCCGTGTCAGTGGTGTGTATTGGCATCACAGCTTCCAACAGCTTGGCGATGGGGCTGACCACGTAATCGTGTGTTGTATGTGCTCCCATGGCACTGTGGTGATGCCCATCATTTAAATTGCTATCTGGGGTTTATTGAGCACTTACAAAGTTTAGATCCATGTGAGATGCTTTGTATACACCACCTCACTTTATCTACCTGACAACTGTGACAAACCTTTGTCCCATTTTGCAAATGGAGGGGGGTGGCCCAGTGAGGTGGCGTGGTTTAATCAAGATCACCCAGTTGGAGGTGATAGAGTTGAAAACTGGGACTCAGGCTGCATCATTTTAAAGCCTATTCTCTTAATAAGGACTGCTCTGGTTTGATTCTTAAATTTTGGTAAAATATGTTTAGGGGAATGTTGTCCTCAGTAGAGCAAGTTGAGAAGAATTGCAATCCCAAAGCATCACTGGTCAGTGTGGCTCTTTTCTAACACCAGAGATTAAGGATAGCTTCATTGTCTTTCCACAATAGAGAAGCTTACAGTTTATCTGGAGAGATAGATAGGCAGACCTCTTACAATCTGGGCTGTAAGAGGGTGTGAACAAAGCAATATGAAGTGCTGCTCTAGAGAGAGCACAAACAACTCTGCAGGGAAGGCTTTGAGACAGGCTGCAGGCATCCTGGAGGAAGTAACCAGGTCTTAAAGAAAAGCACAGTTTGCATGCCAGAGAAGAGAGGGTTAGGAAGGAGGAAAGAGTGTTGGCCAAAAGCAGGAGATCTAGAAAATGGGTATCTGGAGAAGGTCTATGAGTCTCCTGAGGCTGGAAATGAGACCCTGAGGGAGGAGCAGGTGAAGATTGCCCTTAGAATCTCAGTCTGAGAGCCTATCCTTTAACCTGAGTGTCTCTGAATGGAGAAGTGAATGACCAGGAGACAGGCTTTATAGGTCACTGTTCCTGGGGGAAGTGGCTTGTGGTATCCTGGCAGCCAATACATTCCAGAATCCCCACGTAGAGGCTAACTGTTCCAACTCTGAGCAGACTTGCAGACCTGAGGGAAAATAACACTGGCTTACTCACTGTCACCAGGACCGTGTGATGCAGAAGCTCCCGGGGCTGCACAGGAAGCATCTCAGAGTCTTAGGGCTGACTCCCTGGGACAGGGGATTGGTTGCTACGCAGAAGAGTCTCAAGGCTTCGAGGAACCATTTCTGGATTCACCATTTATCTCAATTGCCTGACAATATCCACCTGTACTGTTTGATGGGTCCTGGTTTTTCTGTGTCCAGCATCAGGACAGTATTCACCCTGTAGCCTCTGCTGCTGTTAAATCTTTGTGATGTCCAGCCTCCACCTTTGCCTTAGACTATCTTTTCAACCAGAAGGCATCCTTTGCTTACTTGACGAAAGCTGACTCCTTTGGCAGGACAATGAAGTCAGCTCATGTTACAGAAGCTGCTTAGGAATGACAGTTCAGAGCAGCTCTGTCCCATGGAAATACAGTGTGAGCCACAGACAGAATTTGGAATATTCTAGCCATCCTGTTAAAGTGAAAAGGGCAAGGTTAGTTTTATGGGGCTGGGGAGGCAGTCAAGTGCTTGTTTCACAAGTGTGAGGCCCAGAGCTGAACTCCAGCATCTGTGTAAATGCTGGGTGAGTGTGGCAGCCCACCTGTAGTCCCAGCCACCAGTGGAAGGCAGAATAAGGAATCTCCAGAGCAAGCTGGATAGCCAGAGAAACTGAACTGGGAAGCTCTGGGTTCAAGTGAGGGACCTTTTCTCAAAAAATATAAGGTAGAGAGTAGTTGACAGACAACCAAATCAACCTCTGGCCTCCACATGCACACCCACACACCCCCACACACCTATGCACACACATACAAACACATAAACAGATGCATATGTGACAGCTCACTGATTTTCACAATACACTTTATTATAAGCTAGCACATACAAACCATTGCGACTTCAACAATGATTCACAGGTAGTAGTCAATCTGAAAATATTGAGATCGTATGCATCACTTTATAACGAGTCTTCGAAATTAGTGTGTGTCTTCCACTTAGGCCACATCTCACCCACCTTCCTCTTCTTCAATCTCTTAATAGCTGTGTGTGGCTAGGAGGGGGCAGTGTGGTCTAGAGGGAGAGAGCAGGGAGAGGCAGCACACAGCGCACAGGCAGAAACTTCACACCGGGGTCAGTGACACAGATCACAGGTTAAGTTATCGAAAGGGGCAATATTGAGGAAATCTGGCTGCAAGTGACTGGTGGAGGTAGAAGTGGGAGTGGGAAAAGATTTTTTTATTTTAAAAGGCTCTCTCTGGTAGCTCTCAGAAGATTCCCGGTGGTAGGGGTGGGTTTGCTAGCCGATGGTTAGCAAGAGAAGAGGCACAGGAGGCTAGGATGCTGGGGTCCGGACAGGGTAATGGAGGCTGAGATGGGGAGAAAGAGAGTGTGGGTGGGTCTGAGTGGAGTTCAGGAGATACAAGAGACTTCGTTTGGTGGTGGACTGAGCACAAGCTGATGGACAAGGACAGGTCTGGAAGCTTCAGCACGGGAGTGTGTTGGGAAGACTGGAGAGGATTTGAGCGAGACACGTATATGCTAGGTCACCGGTTAATCAAGCAAGGAACCCTGAAAATTCAACAGCATTATCCATTGCTCAAAAAACAAAACAAAACAGAACAGAAACCACTTTCTTAAAATAGCGTGGAATCTTAGCTAGCTCTGATCAAGAATGTCATGAAATTACTTTTGATCTATTTTGCAATTTATGATTATTCCCAAAACCCAGCGAGTAAGCAGCGACTTCGAGCATCCTCTTTGTCGGTCACTCAGAATGGAAAGAGTTAAGTGGTGGTTTGTGATGGGGCCCAGGGCCAGTAGTGTATGCCCTCGGTGCTCCCATTTTTCATTCCAGAGAGCTCTGACCGAGAACCTGAAACTCAAGATACATGCCAGTGGAGACTGCCAGGAAATGAATGGGCAGACTATGGGAATTCTGGGTGAAAAGCTCTTATCACAGGAGTCTTGGTGCTCACTTTGTGTCCCACTTCGGGGTGTGATAAGCCACCCATGCATTTATCAGCCTGACCTGTTTACTGCAAAAGCTAGATGAGTTTGAAAGCTCTGAGTCATGTCAGGGAGATCGATAAAACCGTGAGATATTGAATTTGCTTAGGCCCTTTATTTTAAAGGCTTTTATTAACCAACCACTCCACACCAGACAGGGAGGAAAGAAAACCAAGTGATCACCACTTTCTATCTTACAATTCTGGGGTGGTGGTAGAGTGAGTAGGGAGAAGTCATGTGAACGAATGACACACAGGGGACAGGAAAAGGGGAAGGGTTCCTTTACTCTCGAGGAAGCTGATGCTTATTTGAACTTTTAAAAATATAGTTAGAATTTGTCTGTTGATGGGCACTCTGGGCAGAGAGATCAGATTACTTGGGTGCATTAAAGGAGCCATAGGCGGAAGGAACCCTGGGAGCTAGAGATATTTTTCATGACTGTAAGAGAACTTGATCGATCCCACTAACAAGTGTGCAATGCCACAATGTTTCCAGATTTTCGAGCCACTGAGTAGAAAGAAAATGCCCAGTCATTTATGCATTCGCTTATTTATCCACAAAGTCATTCATTTATATACTTACTTGTTTATCCATTCATTCACTATACTAACATTAAGGGGTATCCTTTGAATCAATCTAATTTAAAAGTCTTTGGAGGAAGAAGCAATAACTGGGGGCTGGGTGATTAAGAGAGACATTGATTAATTTTTTTTAAAGCATATGAATGTTGTATGTCCGCTTAACAGGCTTCTACTATATAAATAATCGTGCCAGGTAGTTATATTTATGTCCTAGTTATATTTTTATTGTTGTGATAAAATACCATGACCAAAAGCAACTTGGGGAGGAAAGGATTTATTTCAGCTTACAACCCGTGATCACAGTCTGTCACTGAGGGAAGTCGGGGAAGGAACTTGAGACAGGAATTCAAGCCATGAGCGCTACTTACTGGTTTGCTCCCCAGGCTTGTTCAGCCTACTTCCTTAGACAGCCCAGGACCACCTGCTCAGGGGTGGCTCCACTCTCCTGTAGGCTGGACTCTCCCACATCAATCTTTAATTGAGAAAATCCCTTACAGCCCACAGGAAATCCAGCGGAGGCATTTTCTCAATTGAGGTTTCTCTTCCCAAATACGTTTAGGTTTGTGTCGAGTTGACAAAACCAACCAGTGCAACGTATCACTTGGAAACGGAGAAAAAAAATCTAGCTCTACCGTCTAAGAGCCATGGTAGGAGTTCCGATGGATATTTTTTGGCATTATCAGGTGTTTTTTTTCATAATGTATCCGTGTAACTTGACCTCACACATATGTATTTTTAAGTTTTTGTCTCGTTTTTCAAAATCATCAGTTGGATTTCCCTTACAGGGAAATTTAGCAAATTCCTTGCTAAATCTTTTATTATTGAAAAAAATGAAGGAAGCTATGTTACATCCCCCAGTTTTGACAGATTCACATAGGAAAGATTCCTAGAAATGCAAAGGAATGTGTCAGCGTGTGGTTCTGATTCTTCTTTCCAGGTATCACCAAAGAGTTATTCCTAACCGTGCCAGGTTCACCCTTACTAAAGTTAAAGATTCATTTTAGCAGGTAAAAACCATGACTGTATCTATTTATTGTTCACAAACACATAGTTGTATTTATTTACTACTGGTAAGGTTGAAAATCGCTTAAAATTCCTCAGTTCCTCTTATAGGCTTCCTTCTGAGGTGTTTACCTTATGAGGTTATAACACCCAGAATGCCTATAAATTTGTAAAGTTCTCTCTTTTATTCTTCTCTTTTAAAAAAAATACGGCATTTGAAATATTTTCATCCAGCTCAATCTATCAGTTAGTTGTATCTTGATCTCTTTACCAAGGAAAATTCTAGAGCTACCTGGTGATCCGTGAGTTGATTTTTAAGCTCTTTGACCTGCCTGGAATTCCTTTCCCTTCATGGTGCGAGGAGATATGCTAACTCCATTATCCTTTCAATTTACTAACCTGTTAGCCCAGCACAATTCCATCAAACAATCTTTCCTTTATCCATTGATTTGCGCTGCCAGGAAGAGTGTATTTGATCCAGTTACCAGCAAAGAAGATAACAGGAATGCGATAAAGCTAGCTCAGTAGGCATTCAGGCAGACACTTGATCTGACAATCTGAGCCAACTTCAGTGATTGCCTCTCAGCAGACCAAGCCTGGATATGTCTGGGAGTGGAGCCTGAAGCCGGCCTGCAGTGATTCTGCTGAGGGTTAGCCAAGAGAGGATTAGATTGTGACGTGCCGGGGCCCTGGCTGCCTAGTGCTGGAGCCGAGAAGTCCTTCCGCAGAATTGGCTCCATGGTCCTTCCCTAGGCGTCTCATCAGCCTTCCTCAGTGGCCGCACACAGTCCTCTCACCTTCATCCCAGACTTCAGAAGTCACAGTGTTTAAAGCACCATTGGTGGTCTCTCAGGAGATGGGAGTTTATGTTGGATTTAATTCACAAATGGTAGAAGAGGCTGCTGAAATCACCCATTGTTCTCTGAGTACCTCTGCTCTTTTCAGCGGTATGGGTGTGGTGTGTGCTATAGAAAGACATTGTCTCAAAACAACACTGCTCCCCCCCAAAAAAAAAATCTCTGGGGAACTTTTATGTTTTCATCCCATCTTACTTTGGGATTCCTTCCTCAATCTGTGAGAGGCATGCTCTTGAGAGGTCTATGTTAACTACAGTTTTGAAAAAAACCTTTTTATCAGAGCAAGAGAGGAAACTTGAATGGTAGTTGACATGCCCAGTGTCTCTGGTCATGGTTGATGATATTCAGGTCCTCAGCACAGGGGCAAATGCATCGACTTTGCCCCTTTTTGAAACTTTGTCAATGATCTGTGATAAATTGAGGCTGTTGGGTCAGAGGTCTGGGTACCAATGGAGAAGCAGCTTGCGGCTGGATAGTGTCCTTTTCAGAGTCTGGTCCAGGTATGTTCCCTTCCAGTGTAGGTTCTAGTGACAGACCAGGATTCGTCACGGCCCTTTTGACATAATATTGTTTTCTTACTAATTTTTTCTGCTGTGTGTGCTGTTTTCTCTGACCAGTCATTCAACAATCCACTGTTCTTCTTCCTGTCCCTCTCTTAGCTTCATCCTTTCCTTTGTGAGGCACTCCCAACACTCCTCCTCAATGTATGCTATTGCTGTGTAACAAATGACCCCAGGTCAGTGATTGAAACAACCATCATGTCTTCAGTCTGTGGATTGGCCAGCTGCTTCACTAGTAGACAGGGTTTTCAGTTCCTGATGAACTCTTGGGTCTACATTTAGTTGGCAGACAGCCTGAAGCTGGTTGGCTTCATTTACATATCTAGCCTCAGAGTCAACTGTCTACTAAGGGGAAGAGGGTAATGGGACCATATGTCTCTCATTACCACTAGATCAGTCGGGATTTGTCACCATGGAGGTTGAAATAGTTCTGTGAGGTAGAAACAGCATGCATCGCCTCCTTGAAGCACCTCTCAGTGTAATGCTGCATTTCTCCTTTCCTTTCTGTTGGTTTAAATTGGTCTGTCCCTCACAGACTCAGGCATTTGGACACTTGGTCTCCAGCTGGTGGCTGCGTTGGGGAGATTGAGGAGGTGTAGCCTTCCTTAAGAAAGTATGTCACTGGAGGAGGGCTTTGAGAGTTTAAAGCCTGGCGGTACTTCGAGTTCATTCTTTACTTCATGTACGTTTGAAGGTGTATGCTCTCGACTTCCCTTTCTGGCTGCCATGCCTGCCACTAACTGTCATACTTCCATGGTCTTTATCCCCCCGGAACTGTAAGCCAAAATAAACTTTTCCTTTCATAAGTTGCTTTAAAAAAATAAAATAAAAGCAATGACTCCTTTTTAAAACAATTTATTTTTGTTTTATGTGCATTGGTATTATGCCTACATGTATGTTTGTGGACGCCCGCCTCGCCTGCAAGGAAGACGCCGCACACAGGATTCTTCTGGTTCACGCTTTATTGAGGACTGTAGCTTGATTGAGTGTTGACAGCGAAAGACCCTGAATGTGTGAGGCACCCTGCTTATATTGGCAACATGACCATCAACGATTGGATGCATGTCCAGAACCTCATTAGCATAGGGGGAGGCGGCAAACAACGTGACCATCAACGATTGGATGCATGTCCAGAACCTCATTAGCATAGGGGGAGGCGGCAAGCAACGTGACCATCAACAATTGGATGCATGTCCAGAACCTCATTAGCATAGGCGGCAAGGATTACTCAACTTGCACCTGCGCTGTTACTTGTTTACTAAGAACCCGGAAACAGGAAACCGGCACCATCTTATAATGGCGTTTCAACTCGGCTCCCAACATCTCTCTCCCCCTTTTATATTAAATTGAGGACAAAGGAACATGCTAAGTCACCGATCAACCCCCTCCATCTACGGAGGTGAGGATCAAGGAAGTTAAGCATGTCCTAAATACCCAGGTTACCTTATCTCGTGCAATGAGGAGAACCTCTGAGATGTGCAAAGGCTAACCTTGGGTCGAATAAGGGATGTGCCTATTCTTGGTGCAATGGGAACAAGCCCTCAGGGTGCAAAGGCCACATACCCAAAATTGTCTTGAAAGAAAACATGTGGGGGAGATGGACTTCTGTCTCCTTGGCTCACACAGCTTAACTATTAATAAGAGGGTTGGACAATACATATCAACCATCGACCCAACAATTAAGCGTTGCTAACCAGGCCGCAGGGGAATGTCCCACATCAAGGGCAGCAAATGCTTGAATAATACAGAAGCAATCATCATAATACCCATAGTTCCCCGACCTGCCCATTCCTTGAGATACATGGTAGCATCCTTAATCCAATCCCAGAGTCCTGCTACCATGGATAAGTCCACACGAGTTGAATTGACATGTGCAATGGCCAGTCTTAGGTCCCTCATAGTAGCATCAAATTGTGATGACCAATCTGTAGGAGTCATAGCTAAGTGTGCCAACCTCTCTACTTGTGCCTGTGTGAAAGAGGCATTAATACCATAAGTTCTAACGGACTCTGCAAGATCTTTAAGTTGTTTATGGTCAAGAGGTTGATAATATCTTTGTTGATTATCTTCAAATACTGGAAAGGCTTGAAAAATCTTTCTTCTACCCTTGTCTGTTAAAAAGGAAGTCTTTCCTATTGAAGTTTTTGAGGTTTTCTTAGCCTTAGGCAGGTTAGGAAGAGGGGGCGCAGAGGGAGCCGCCGGAGCGTATGGCTCAGGACGGTAACGTTCTTCCTCATAGCGCGCAGCTTCCTCTTCTAGTTCTGTTTGTTCCTCTGTATCCAGTTTCTCTTCTGACCCCGAAGTTTCTGAGTCAGAAGAGGAACTACTAGTCTCATCACCGGTTATTTTTAAATTTTCAAATTCTGCTAATACTGGGTATACCCTTTTCTGATTATTTACTTGTTCTTTTTTCTCTTTTTCTACCCTTTTTATCTCTTTTTTAGGCCTCTTCCTCTTTTCTGTTTCTGACATGCTGTCTTGATGTTTTGCTAATATTCGCTGTCCTTCCCTTACCCTCTCTTGACATCGCTTATTAACCATATGCCATAATGGCCATGTACCGGCACGGAAACTTCCCTTTTCCTTTTCTCTCTGCAATTCTCCTTCTAGTTTACCCCAAGAAGGGATTGTAAGAGACCCGGTGGTTACTGGGCGATGACAATTTAAACAAAGGCAACAAGCAAGAACAACAATAACCATACTAGCAAAAATGACCGCACCTAGTGCAGGGTCAATCTCATAAAACAGCATACCTCTCAGAAAGAGTCTGGATCCACTTTCGTCCCGCGCTCCAGTTCTGAATCCTCCTGAAAACAGGGGTCTTCGCCGGTGCTGAGCTGATGGTCAGGTTCCCGGGTTTCGGCACCAAATGTGGACGCCCGCCTCGCCTGCAAGGAAGACGCCGCACACAGGATTCTTCTGGTTCACGCTTTATTGAGGACTGTAGCTTGATTGAGTGTTGACAGCGAAAGACCCTGAATGTGTGAGGCACCCTGCTTATATTGGCAACATGACCATCAACGATTGGATGCATGTCCAGAACCTCATTAGCATAGGGGGAGGCGGCAAACAACGTGACCATCAACGATTGGATGCATGTCCAGAACCTCATTAGCATAGGGGGAGGCGGCAAGCAACGTGACCATCAACAATTGGATGCATGTCCAGAACCTCATTAGCATAGGCGGCAAGGATTACTCAACTTGCACCTGCGCTGTTACTTGTTTACTAAGAACCCGGAAACAGGAAACCGGCACCATCTTATAATGGCGTTTCAACTCGGCTCCCAACATATGTTTGTGTCGAATTCCCTAGAACTGGAGTTACAGACACTTGTGAGCTGCCGTGTGGGTTCTGGGAATTGAACCCTGGCCCTCCAGAGCCACTAGTGCTCTTAACCGCTGAGCCATTTCTCTAGCCCCATGAGTTGCTTTTCATCATGGTGTTTTATCAAGGCAACAACAACTAATACAGTCTCCTTCATTCTTACCTTTCCTTCTGTCGGAAGCAAGGCCAGTTCCTATAAAGAAGAGATTTGGATTCTGCCTTTTGTTGGGAGAAGCTACAGAGTAGTGGTTACAAAGTACATGGACCTGGGAAGAGACAGGCCGGTAGAAGGAGGGAAGGTATTCTGAGGTAAACCTACCACAGCCACTGTTGCTAGAATTACTCTCATACTGACGTGTCACATTGCATGGTCCATCTGTCCAAGCCCTTATTCTGCCAACATGGCCTTGTGTTCTCATTTCTTATGACATCTAGCTGTCAGCTCATCTCCTTAGGATATGTAGGACAAGTTTGGTGCAAAGCAGAGTGGGAATGGGGGAGGACACATGCCCAAAATCTCAGTTGCAGATCTTCAAACCTTTTTTAACTTGTCCCTGGCTTATGGCAAAGCCAAGGAACAAAGAAAACTCAGCTGTCCTTTCACCATTCCTGGTGCCCTGCTTCTAACTTCAGCCAGGCACACCAACCTCACCAGAAGGCAGCTCCTGCCCTGACCCACAGCATCAGCAGCATGGCCCCGAGAGACCTGCCCACACACAGGATGTTGACAGGGGCACAGCTCCAGCACCAGCTTTCATGGATGGTCTCATCATTTTTTAAATAATGACCATGGGGTGTGGGCTAGCTGGAATAGTGACATCACTTTCCGATGATCCTGGGTCAGTTCCCACTGCCTTTCTCTGAATCTTTAAATGATGGTTAACAAGCCCTGTTTTGGTAGAAAAATGAGTAAAAAAAATGAATTGAAGTCTTCTCTCAAAGCGCCATCCGCATCACTCTGGCCTGCTGTAATAAGGTGCAGGGTGACTTACACATGAAGTTGGCTTGCTGAGCTTCTGGTGGCTGGAAGTCTGAGGTCAGGACGGCAGCACCGGAGCGCTGATGAGGGCCATCTCTGGCTTGTAAACAACCATAAGAGAGAGAGAATGTATCTCTCTAGGGTCTCTGTGTCAGAGTGCTAATCTCTTTTATGAGGGCTTCATGTGCTTGGCCTACTTCCTTCTCGCAGGAGGTAACGCCTTCGACTTGAAGGTTCAAATCTCAGCATATGCATTGGAGGGGCCGAAGCATTCATCTGCGGTGTAGCTGCGAGGGTTTGTGATCTGCACAAAAAGGCCTGCACCAGAGTCAGTAAGAGATGACACCTGTTAAACAGGGACCAATCACATTCATGACCTCTTTGGTCACTGATAGTTAAAGGAGACAATGCATAGCAAGTCCTTGCTAGAGTTGAACTCACTGAGTGGGTTGCTCATCCCAACATGACAGCTATGTTCCTGGCTGTGCCTGGCTGAGATGAAGGGAGCAGCAACAGAACTGACTGCTCTTCATAGGGCAGAAGCACTCCACGGAAGGAGATGATCTGTGCTTGCACTTCTGCAAAGGCACCGATGCAGGAATGAACCACTTGGGATGTGCATGGGATGCAGATCCACTGAAGAATGGCTTCTCAACACTGCTGTTCTCCCCTGATGCTTTCCAGAGCTCAAAATAAGAGACGGAGCCCTCAGTTTGATTCTAACTGTTCCTCTCTCCACTGTCCAGTCTGTGTTTTCTCAGAAGTCAGAAATGGCTCTCACCTTCTTTGCTGAGTAGAGGCAAAAGTAGTCTCCACAGGTGGTGATATAAAGAAGACTTTGTTACCTAATGATCTTCCACAAGGTCGCATAGAATTTCTCCTAGGGCCACAGGTGCCTCGACAGCATTCTGCATGGAGGCCAGTGGGTACCTTGAGATGGTTGTAGTGGGAAGCTTTGGAGGAGTCTGTGGTTTTGGTTTCTTTAAAAACACAGAATGGCATCTGGACTGTTTTTGTTCCCATCCCAGGTGTAGTGGATGATGATGAGTTGACTTGGAATGCTCCTTCCGGTGGCTACGATTTGGTTACGTGCAGCTGCTTTGCCATGTGTAGCTTGTCCTTATGATTGCGTGCCGGTTGGACTTCTGGGAACTTTGCTTAGAGTAGATAAGAGTTGAAGCTCGGAGAGCTGGGTTGGACATCGATGGGTTGGTTTGTTGGTTGGCTGGTTATTGCTTAGAGGAACTTTGGTTGGAAAAATTAGGTTTAGGAATATTGAGTTGAGACGCTAGTCCCCCTCACTGCAGCTCCTACTCGCCAAGCTTTGGACAACGAATATTTCTTCCTTTCTTTCTCTCTATCAAAGCTGTCTACAAGGGCAGTAAAGATTTCTTTCTTTCTATCCTTCCTTTCTCTTCCCTGAACTAGAGCGTTAAAAAAAGCACAGTAGCAACCTGCTACAGACGGTCGTTAGCCAGGGCTGCTGCGACCTACTTGGTAGACATATGGAATGCATTTATTCAGTTTGGACTTAGAGTTGTAGGCAACGGGCTAGGGAATCCCAAACCAACTTAATTCCCAGATTTATTTAAATATCAAAGCAAAAATTAATTACAAAAGAGAAAAATTATTGCAGTGCAAAGTGTTCTGAATTGAGAAACAAGGTGATAAAGGTGCTGGTGGTGGTGGTGTTTGTGGTGGTGGTGATGGTGGTGGTGATGGTGATGGTGGTGGTGGTGATGGTGGTAGTGATGATGGTGGTGATGGTGTTGGTGGTGGTGATGGTGGTGGTGATGATGGTGGTGATGGTGTTGGTGGTGGTGATGGTGGTGATGGTGTTGGTGTTGGTGATGGTGATGATGTTGGTGATGGTAGTAGTGATGGTGTTGGTGATGGTAGTGGTGATGATGTGCTGATGGTGGTGGTGATGGTGTTTGTGGTGGTGGTGATGATGGTGTTGGTGATGTAGTAGTGATGGTGTTGGTGATGGTAGTGGTGATGATGGTGTTGGTGATGGTGGGTGTTGGTGATGGTGGTGGTGATGGTGGTGATGGTGGTGGTGGTGGTGGTGATGGTGGTGGTGTTGGTGGTGTTGGTGATGGTGATGGTGATGGTGGTGGTGTTGGTGGTGTTGGTGATGGTGTTTGTGGTGGTGTTTGTGGTGTTGGTGGTGGTGTTTGTGGTGTTAGTGATGGTGGTGGTAGTACTGGTAGTGATGTTGATGGTATAATAGTGGTGGTGGCAGTGGTAATGATGATGGCACAGCTGTGGCTGTGGTGGTGATTGCTTTAGTTCCTGTCCTATTGCTGTGAAGACACCATGACCAAGGCACTTTGTAAGGGGAAGCATTTAATTTGCAGCTTATTTACAACTGGTTCCAGAGGGCTAGTCTATTATCATCATGGAGGGAAGCAGACAGCACAGCACTGGGGTTATATAGCTGAAAGCTACCGGAAACAAAGAGAGAGAGGTGAGGGGGAGAGGGAGAGAGAGAGAGAGAGACCTCTTACTCCTTTCAAATAGTGTCACTCCTTGGTGACCAAGCATTTGAATCTATGGGCCTATGTGGCCCATTTTTGTTTGTTTGTTTTTTGTTTTTGTTTTTGTTTTGAGACAGGGTTTCTCTGTTGTAACTCTGGCTGTCCTGGAACTCACTCTGTAGACCAGGCTGGCTTTGAACTCACAGATATATACCTGCCTCTGCCTTCTGAGTGCTGGGATTAAAAGTGTGCACTACCACCACCCAGCTAATGGAACCCATTCCTATTCAAGTCACCATATTACACTCCATGGCTCCCATAAACTTATAGCCATATCATAATGTAAAAACGCATTCAGTCCAACCCAAAAGTCTCCATCATCTATCAGTCTCAATGCTGCTTAAAGGTTTGAAGTACACAGTCTCTTCTGAGACTCATGGCAATCTCCTAACCCTAACCCCCTTTAAAATAAAAATCAAAAAGCAGATCACATACTCCCAACATACAATGGCTCAGGATATACATTACCATTTCAAAAGAGAAGACAGAGAGCATAGTGAGGAAATACTGGACTAAAGCAAGACCTAAACCAGCTGGGCAAACTCCCAACTCTGAATCTCCATGTCTGATGTCAAAGTGTTCTTCAGATCTCCAGCTCTCTTCAGCTTTGCTGACTGAAACGCACTTCTCTCTCTTGGTCTGTTCCCACACCCTGAGAGCAGCTCTCTTGGCAGGCATCCCATGACTCTGGCATCTCCACCATCTTAGTGTCTCCAACACAATGCAGGCTTCCCTTTCACAGCTTCATGCAATGGCCTTTCTGGGCCTCCATGCAGGGACACACCTGACATACACCTGGCCTCTGCAGCTTTTCCTAGCCGTAGAGGGAGATTCTACAACCCCTTTCTTGTATCCTTGACTCTAACGCCAGAAGCATGTGGCTGAAGCGGCCAAGTTCTGCTGCTCAATGGAGCTGGAACTTGGCCCCCTCATTCAGTTACATTTGCAGCATGTTTTTGTTGTTGATGGTCTCCTTCACTGCTGAAGTTTTTCTCCACTTCATTTCCACAAGTTGGAAGCAAAGCTGGGTGTGGTCTCGTCCTCAGGTCACCAGGCTTTTCTTTAAACCCCTTATCTCCTTGAGCACTGGACTTAGTTCGATTACACTTCCTGGGGCTCCTTTTCTCCTCAAACTGTACATGTTGTACTATTGTACTATTGTACTATTTGTCTAGCTTGCTCCATTTCATTATAGATCTGCGTAAGAGTGATTACTAATAACCACACGACAGAGCCAATACTAGGCTGTCTTGAAATCTCGTCTCCAATGCCATTAATCCAAAACTCTCTAATTCAGCCTCAGGCAGATTTTTTAGGACAAGAACAAAAAGTAGCCGCATTCTTTACCAAAATATCACAAGAATAATCTCTAGGCCACTTCCTAATGTTCTTCCCCTCTAAAATCCCTTGAGTCGGGCCCTTAATAATGCACATCTCTCTCAGCACCGTCTTCCATCATCTTACTAGAATGGCCCGTTAAGTCTCACTTACAGTGTTCAACCACTTTTCTGGTCCAAAGTCCCAAAGTTCCTCCAAACAAAAGCATGGGCAGGCCTATCACAGCAATACCCCACTCCTGGTACCAACTTCTGTCTCAATTACTGTTCTGTTGCTGTGAAGAGACACTATGTGAACTTATGAAGGCCATGCGTATCCAACACCACAATCATGGTGGTAGTGGTGGTAGTGATGGTGGTGGTAGCCACCAGAACACTGGACAGGCACTTGCATTCATCATCTCCTTCTGTCCTCCAGCCAGTCTATGTGCTTGGCTCACAGCTAATCTGTGGGGTTCAGAGATGTGCTATCTGATCTCAGGACTCTCTTGGGCTCCAGATCCACAGGTCTTCTTTCTGCTTCAACTCATTTTTCTACTGTGGAGATGTAATTATATGTCGTTGAGCCTTAAAGATACTATCTTTAAGGAATTAGCTGGAATTAGCTGAATCTCAAGAGTTCTCTTTTTTCAATATTTTGTTACTATTGCATTGTGTTGGCTATGTGTTGGGGTGGGGTATGTGTATGGATATGTATGGTCTTCAGAGAACAACTTTGTGGATTCTATTACACGTGTTCCATGGATTGAACTCAGGTCATCAGGCTTGTACACCAACTATCTTTACCCACTGAGGTTTTTCACCAGCTCCCAAGATCCCTTGTTGTTCTAAAAAGTTCTGACCTCCTTGTCTTGTATCTTGCTAAAGAAGCCAGTGCCTTCTTAGAGCCATCATTGTAAATGATGTTGCTTCTTACCCAGGGAATGTGTGAGACTGTGCCTCCTTGTTTGGAAGATGTAATTGTGGTTCTCAGGGAAGAGTTCTGGAGTAGGGGTCAGGAGTCTAATATTTTAAGCTTCAATACCAAGTACTTGTGTAAGCTGGGATAGGTGGTTCTTCTGAGCCTGTCCCAAACTATGAAAGAACAACTTGTACTACATATCTCTGGGCTCCTTCCAGCTCTGACAGGAGGCTGAGGACACCAGGTTTCTTCACCATTTTTTTTTTCTAACTATCTCAAGGCCAATTCCCAGTTAGGATCAAGCTTATTTGAAGTACACATATTATTCCCAATGAATGCCTGTTGTTTTTGTTTTTTTGTTTTGTTCACTTCACATGGACATTTAAATACCCCAGGAAAAGTCTGATGTCAGAATACATATTTCCTTTTAATGATGAAACCAAGATCTTCCCTCCAGTTGATAACAAGCTGGCACAGAGCTCTTACCCTGAACCCAGGGACAAACAAAAGGGATATGTTGGTTGTTGCTTCCATCATTGTTGGAAGGGCTTTAATAGCTCTCTGACTTTGGAGGAAACAAGGCCATGTCTTCAGAGAAGGCAAGGCTGGGGGCAAGTTCTCTGGCTGCATGCAGAGCCACCATGGCAGCCCTGGTCTTGCATGCTTCCCTTTATGGGTTTGCCTGCACAAAGGCTTCTATTCCTATATCCACACCTCTCCTTCTCTTAGCTCCCACACCACATGGAAGCAGGAGAGATAGATTTATCCCTAAACAGCCCAATGAACAAGCTTTTGGACCCTGATAAAATCAGAGATCCCATCAGCCCTGGAGAAGGCTAGCGTGCCTCACTCACTGCCTGGCAAGGCTGCTAGGGGCTGTTTGCATTCTGGAAGTCAGATTCAAAGCAGAAAGAACACACAGAAGATGATGATTATGGGTGTTTTGAAAACCTGCCCCTTCCTGCCCAGCCCGGGACAATATTTACAAAGAGGACTTACAAACAAGCAGACTTTCTTTTCAGGTTAAAATCATCCACCAAGGCAGGTTCTTCCCATGCCCAGCCATGCCCAGCCATGCCCAGCCATGCCCAGCACCAGTTAAAGGTTTGGAGAGTGAGTTTGCCAGCCAGCTAGCTCCTGCCTTAGCCTTGGTGGTTAAGCTGTGGTTTATCAGGCTCAGGACCAGTGTTGCTCTTACTCCTTCAGCATACAGCCTCTTTTTAAGGGGGAACATTCCCAAAGATGCCCAGCGTTGACTCAAGCTTACTTATTATTATATTATTTAAATGTATGTAAACATAAGACTAGGTACAAATCCTCTGTCTTATAGTTCTTATATAATCTTAACTGTAGAACAGATTTACAAATGATACACAAACAAAAATCCAACTTGAATAAAACCCAAACTGCCAACATGAAGTTTCTCTCTCTGGTGGTGGGCTTAGTGGGAAACACTTTATCTCTCCATTTCATATTTCACTCACTAGTGTTTTGATTTGGTTTTTCACGTAAAGGACTGTTGTTTGAGCCATTATGAGCCAGTTTTTCTACTTTTTAGCATGAAACGGATTCTGAGCCGTGGACCCATTATTGAATCAAGCTCACTTCGCATCTGTAAAAGATCATACCACAGTTGTTGCTGATTGTATGTGGTGTGTACACGTGTATGTGCAGATGCACGTGACATGCATGTAAAAGTCAGAGGTTAATGTCAGCTGTCTTCCTTAACTGCTCTGCACTTTAGTTTCTGAGACGAGGTCTCTTGGTTGTTGATTTGGCCATACTGGCTGACTAGCAAGCCCTAGGGACCCTACAGTCTGCACCTCCCGTGCATGCCACTGTGCCTGGCTTTATGTTTATTTATTTTTTATTTCGGGTCCTTGGATATCATCCTCAGGTCCTCTCAAGCCGAGCGCTTTACCTACTGAGTCATGAGCCACATCTGCAGCCTAGAAATTTCACAGCATCTGATGCTTTAAAGAAATTCTACTTCTGGTTGGTAGAATATTCTTCAAAGTGCATTTGCTTGCCGTTAATGAGCAACGATGGGGTGGAATCGATAGAATCTGAAAAAACTGCATCTGCTGGCCAGCGGAGTAACCCCTGAGACTTTCAGAAGCAGGAGCTCAGGGTGCTCAGCATCTGCTGGCCAGCGGAATAACCCCTGAGACTTTCACAAGCAGGAGCTCAGGGGCTTAGCATCTGCTGGCCAGCGGAATAACCCCTGAGACTTTCACAAGCAGGAGCTCAGGGTGCTCAGCATCTGCTGGCCAGCAGAATAACCCCTGAGACTTTCACAAGCAGGAGCTCAGCGTGCTCACGTCATAGGTGCCGTGTGACAGGTGCTCTTATTTTACCTTTTAGTCGTACTCTCCACATTTGTTAGATGCTCCTAGACATTTGACCTTGACTGCCCTAATATATTCACTAAAGCTGGTGTGGGCGGGGAATGTGAGAGGACTCCCTTCCCAGGAGCGTGCTCACTGCGCTAGTCCATACTTGTGCTGCGGAACTCAGAGACTGTGTCTGTAAGGACCCAAGGACCCAGGTCTTGGAAAACATTCTCTGGAGAGAAGCACTGTGGATGGTCAGAGGAAAAAGCTCTCCCTGAAGTATCAGAGGACCCTGGAGAACAATTTTCCTCTAAGAATGAGGAAGTTGGGGTACACTTGATCACTTAGTCACCAAATGCTTCTGGAACTCCATCTTTTTCCTGTACTTCACTCTGAGGACAGAGGAGAGGGCAGTAGGAAGTGCAACATGACTCCTTATATTGGACAGCGGCTTGTGAGGGTCTGGAAGCTCTTTGGAATTGCCTTCTAAGACAGACCGTATCTTAGAAGAAGTTTATGGCTAACCTTTAGAGTCATGTGACCACACTTCTTGCATGGTCATTGCTTCACTGTGTTGATCATTTGCTTATGTCTACTTTTCTTTTCAAGTAATGTCTGCCCATTTCCAGGAAGTAAATTCTAGGAAGGATAAAAAAAAAACCAAAAACAATCCAACAATTAGGATTAATCTCAAGCTGAGCACGTGGCACACACCTATAATCGTAACATTCAGAGGGCTAAAGTACAAGGATCCTGAGCTTGAGGCCAGCCT
Source organism: Cricetomys ansorgei (assembly GCA_026225945.1). Taxonomy (NCBI): domain Eukaryota; kingdom Metazoa; phylum Chordata; class Mammalia; order Rodentia; family Nesomyidae; genus Cricetomys; species Cricetomys ansorgei. The sequence goes on from JAMJFZ010000345.1 coordinate 63,867, forward strand.
GGGCTACACAGTGAGACCCTTTCTCAAAAACCCCCAACGTCTCAAGCGTGTGCAGCAGACTTGGAAAACATCTCCCTCCAGTGCAGTAGGTCCTTAGTTCCCTCTGAGGGTGTGTGTAAGAGTGGAGCCCACATGGCTGACTCTTTATGGTCCTACCTTCTGTCGCTGTTACATGACGGTTGTAAAATCAGAGGGAGCGTTCTAACCACATCACATACTAATCCACGTCTAGTCCCTCTCTTCTTAAAACTGTTCTGAGCAAACCTGGATGCATATTTTGAAGGTGTTTTGCATAGGATAAGGCCCTCAGGCACATCTAGCCACTTGGCATGCGACATGATGTCATCTACAAAGTTTATGCCCGAGAACCACACGTCAAGTTTTTAAAACCCCACATATTGTTTTAACTAAGTTTGCGATTTGTCTTAGGCCCCGTGCACAGTCGTCCCTGGGTCACGTGGTCTGCAGACTGCAGCTAGACATATTTGGAACAGTGTTCGTTGTACTGTCACACTACAGCCACTTGATTAATGTTTGGGCACACAAAGACATAACTTTTAGAGGCTGCCTTAAGGGGCCCAAGCCCACTGAGTGACTGTGGAGCTTCTAACCCCACTATGGGCTCTATGTGTATGTCTTTTTTGCTGCTTCTGTCAGTTCCTGGCTGTTGTGTTGGTGTTTGTGCAGACATGTTTGTGACCAGGAAACCTTACCTCTGGGGTAGGTGACGACTTGCCGAGACTGTGTCCCTTTGTGTGTGTCAGCCGGTGCTCTCTGTTGCATGCCCATTCCCTTGTCCCCAGGCTTCTGCCTTGGTGTCTTCTGTTATATCAATTACTTTTCTCATCACTGTGAACAAATACTTGACAAAGAGCAACTTCAAGGAGGAAGGGGTTAAATTGTTTTGTGGCTCGAGGGTGCAGTGCATTGTAGTGGGAAAGACCTGGTGTAGCAATGTGAGGGTGCCTGCTCACATCTAGGCAGAGAAGGAAGCAGAACTGGAAACACTAATGCTCAGCTCTCTGTCTGTCTGTCTATCTGTCTGTCTGTCTGTCTGTCTGTCTATCTATCATCTATCTCTTTTCTTTTTATTCAGTCTGGGACCTCAGCCCATGGGATGGTGCCTCCTACAGTCAGGGTGATCTTTCTCCCCCTAACAAAATCCTCTCTGGAAACACCTCCTAGCATATTCACAGCTGTGCCTCATTAGTGCCCTAGGTGTCGCTTAATCCAATCAAGCTGTCAATCAAAATCAAACACCACATATGGTCAGCTGAGAGTAAACTGGGACCTTGTAACTGACTGCTACTGTAACAGATTCCCACGGTGCCTTTGTATCCTCTAGCTCAGGAAAGATAGAGAAAAATCTTCACCACTCTTGCAGTCAGCCTTGAAAGAGAGAAAGAGAAAGAAAAAGAAATGTTCATTGTCCTTTTTGGCTGTTCTTAGCTTAGAGAACAGGAACTGCAGAGACAACAAGCATCAATCAAGCCAACCCACCAACGGCCAATTGCCCCTGTTCTCCTTTATATTCTAAGGAAAGTTCCCAGAAGTCCAAGAAACGTGTAATCACGCAGAAAGCTGCATACGACAAAAAAAATTTCTTCAAAATTTCCTGCTACAGGACAGCGTCCACTTGACCCTCTGTCTTCCTACAGCCCTTTGCTAAAGTTCACCCTACAAGAGAATGCCTAGTGCAGAATGTGCAGGCAGTTGATAATCTCAAAGTTCTCTTATTAATCTTGTGAAATCACTAAATGAGACAAGTAAGGCTCAGAAAGGAGAACAAATGATTTAAGAGCAGCTGTGGCTGCTGGGGCCAATAAGGAATGCATAGCATCCCTAGACCCAGGAGGCAGGCCAGGTGATGTGAGTTACTCTACGTCCTTCCGCCGTGTCAGCTGTGGCCCATCTACCTCCTATTGCCTTCACTTTCATGCTGTGTCAGTGAGCTGGGCGTAGAAAGTTCAGCCCTTTGACATTGTGATGTAATATCATATACAAAGTTTATTAAGTCCAGGACACCCCTGCCCATGTGATGGTGCTACCTACAGTCAGGGTGATCTTTCTCCTTCAACAAAATCCTCTTTGGAAACACGCTCCACAGCACATTCCCAGCTGTGCCTCATTAGTGCCCTAGGTGTTTCTTAATCCAATTAAGTTGTCAATCAAAACCAGCCTCCTGCCCAACTTTAGTTCTATAGGCAGGATTCTGGTAGCATCAACAGAGCCAGCAATGGGGGACAGAGTGTTTGTCTACAGTAGCACTCAACTTTCCTAATGCTGTGACCCTTTAAAACAGTTCCTCATGTTGTGGTGACCCAACCATAAAGTTATTTTGGTTGTTACTTCATAACTAATTTTGCTACCATTATGAATCATAATGTAAATATCTGATAAGCAGATGGTCTTAGGCGACCCTATTAAAGGGTCATTTGACCATCAGAAGGGTCACGACCCACAGGTTGGGAACTGCTGGTCTCCACCATCCATGAAAAACAAGAGGTGATTAGAGTTGTATCAGCAAAGAAGGAATCATTTGGAAAATTCAAAACCAAAGCCAGAGCTGTGTGCATGTTATGCAACAGGAAAGGCAGTCATGGTGACAGCGTTGCACAGACAGAGAAGCAACACAGCAGAGTCACCACGGGAAACAGGTTTCAAAGCATCTGTTACGGACTCTGTGATCAAGACAGTCAGTTCTACAAAGGAAGAGTCGTGAGGCTGAAATGGAAGAACATACGGGAAGGCACGAATAGAAAAGTCAGCAACAGAGTTGGGCAATTTGCAGCAAATTAGAGATAAATACTAGAGGCGAGAACTGAGATTCAACTGATTGTTGGCATACACAGTCCTTCAAAATGTAGAGAAATGAAATGAAATGTCAGTGAGACATGTGAATGTTAGAGAATAAAGAGGAGGGCACACGTGTGAGGTGTTTTTGATGTCTCACCTGTAGCCAGGTGTGCAGACTTGAGCAGGCCGTGTAATTCTGGTGTGAAATTTTGCAGATGAGCATCCTGCAACAATGTCATTTCTTAGACTTTAATTTTATTTTTTAAATGTATCCAATGGATTTAAAAACGTTTATTTGCAATTGTGTATCAATGTATGTGTGATGGTGCAAGTGAGTGTAGGTGCCTGAGGAGGCCAGGAGAGGGCGCCAGATTCTCTGGAGCTGGAGTTACAGGCCGTTGTGAGCTATCCTACATGGGGACCAAACTCAGGTCCTCTTTAAGAGCAGCAAGTGTTCTTAACTGCTGAGCCATCTCTCCAGTACCTTGGACTTCATTTTTGAAAAGTTCCCAGGGAAGAACACAAAGTTTCATCTACAATAGTTTTAAAGTCAAGTGTTGATCATAATAACGAAAACTTGGAAATTCCCAAATGCCTAGCAGTAGGGGAAAGGTTGAATCTCTTATTCTGCCTCCATTGCGTGCAATAGCACGTAGCTGTTGAAAATCCCATAAAATGGTATTTAATTACACAGGGGAATATCCACATCATGCAGTCAGCATTTGAATCACTCTGAGGAAGAATGTTGCTACTCAGTTGATTAGAAGGAAACCCAGTGACCCAGTGTTTACCCAGACTGAAGTTCCTTATGAAACTGTTGTGCGGAAATTGGTGTGTTGGTTTATATGAATGCCCTCAAATGACCATGGCTTGGATCAAAGCAATGCCCTTTATCAGCTGGCAGTTCTGCAGACGAGGAGCTTGGCATTGCATTTGGATTCTCTACTGAAGGAATCACAGGGCCACAGTTAAAAGATGGCCATGGATAGATCTGATTTGAAGCTCTTAAGAAATAAACCTGCCTCCAAGTACTTTCTAGTGGCAGCTTAATACATTCTATCAGGTTTCCAGGGCTGGAGTCTCCATTTCCCTGTTCATTGTCAGCTTGGGGCACACCTTTCTTCAGTTAAAGTATGGTATATCAGATTTTGTTGTCCTTGGAATATTCAACTTATATTTCTGTAATTATGCAGAGAATACTCTGCTTTTAAAGGGCACAGGTGATTAAGCCAGACCTACTTGAATAAGCTCAGGTCTTTTTTTAAAATTAAAAAAGTATATTTATCTATTTACTTATTTTTGGTTTTTCACAACAGGGTTTCTCTGTGTAGCCCTGGCTGTCCAGGGACTCACTCTGTAGACCAGGGCGACTCAGAGATCCACCTGCCTCTGCCTCCTGAGTGCTGGGATTAAAGGCGTGCACCACCACTGCCTGGCTAAGCTTAGGTCTTAACATTAATTGATTTGGACCTTAATGACATCTGCAAGATCTCCATGGAAGAGTGCCATGTTCATGTTTGATTAATAAGAAATAGATGCGCATAGTCCAGGTGCCGAGGACCTTGGTAGGGCCGCAGAGAATCCTGTCTTCCACAAAGAGATGATCTTTTTCATTTTTTCTCTTCTTCATTTTTATTTTTTTGGGGTTAGGGAGGTTGGGTCAAACCTGGGCCTTGTATATTCTAGAAAAGCTGAACTATACCCCGATCTTGGCTTGTTTTTCTTAACAGTATATGTATATACAATCTATATGGATATACAATGTTGTGACATTGTTGTAAGACCAACCTTAAAAAGACAAATTAAATAAATAATATAGCTTACGTGAAAATAGCTAATAAGCTATATTATTTACCTACTTAAATAATATAGCTTAAATAAATGAAATAGCTTAAACCTATCTTTCCTTTTGATTTGGGTAAGATTAACTTTGGGTTGAAAACAACCTCCCTTTTTTTTTTCTTGAGTCATCTGTGCCTTTAAAACTTGTGCTTAATATGACTCAATGACTTGGCTTCTGGAGGACTTGTCTGCTCTTTGTCCATCTAACCACCCACCAATCTCTCCACTAACCACATCTCCCTCTCTCCCTCCCTCCCTCTCTTCCTTCCTCCTTTCCTTCTCTCCAGCCACTCACCCTCACCCATCCATCGGACCGTCCGTCCAACAGTGTATTTGATCATGCTTCCCCATCCCTTGGCCTGTTCACCCCTCTGTCCGTTCACTTCGGTTCTCAAAGGGGTAAGCATATTCCCAGCAAGAAGCAACTCAATGGGATAAGGATTTGTTTTGGCTCAGGTTTTATGGCGATGAAGTCCTTCCTCATGGGGAAGGCACAGAAGGAGGAGCTTTTGCTGTTACTTGCCCACATTTCAGGTGAAGAAGGCAGAGAAAATGGAATGCCTGTTTGTACTCACTTTGCTTTTTTCATTTCTGAATTTTATTTAGTCAGGGACCCTAGCCTCTGGGATGGTGCAACCCACATCCAGGGCAAATCTTCCCTTCCCAGTTAATCCTGTATGGAAATGTCCTCACAGATACACTCGGAGGTGCACCTCACTAATGCTTTAGACCTTTTAAAATCCAATAAATCTGACCATTAAAATTAGCCACCACAATCTCCTGTTGATTACAAGCTGGTGTCGCAGAGCAGGGAGTGCGGAGATAGTCTTGGAAGCCTCTGTGTTGTCAGTCAACTGTGTGGCCCTGAATGAGAGCCTAATCCTGGCTGAGACTCATGTCTTCTCACCTGCAGAGCAGACTTAGCATCACCTGTACGTAGGCTTGCTGCGAGGACGCGGGCTAAAGCACACGTGGTGCATGGGAGTGGCTTTTGTCATTGCTCTTATTACTGCCACTCGCAGAGACATTTGATATTTTAAGCTCTGTTGGAAGAATCTCATATTTTTCTGCAGGCAGAATTGGCTCACCGATCAGACGAAGCAGATTTATGGTTAAACATGTTTATGAAAAACATGGAGTCATGTCCTTTTTAATGCAGCAGGAAAGAAGCTCATTAGGCCTAATTTATTAGGCTGGGAAAACGCTGGGATGAAAGCGTTCATAAACACAGCAGAGGCCAAGCAGTGACCACAGCGTTGTATCTTGAAAGGTTCAGATGCTGTATTGGAAGATGGGTGGGATGTGGGGGGCTCGCTTGGGGCTCGGGGCTTGGGTGCCAATCACAGCTTCTCAAGATCTGTGGTGAGCAGGGACATCTCTACCATAGGGTCACACTGAACTTGTGAAGGACAGGCTCCACAGCATCACACTGCTGTTTCCCTTCTTCTGTGAATGGTTAGTTTGTTGAACAATGCATTTGGTTGTTTTCCTCCCACTTAAACCCTCTAGCCTCTGGGCTTCGTAGGGACTAGAGAGCCCCTTCCATTACCTGGCATCTTTTCAGCTCCAGCTTCAGAGCTGTCAGCATCCTAGGCTTATTGGTCAAAGCTGAGCCACCTCCTCCTGCCATCTCAGGATAAAGCCCAGACTCCTGGCTTGTTACTGGTTCCAATTCACAGCCTAGCTGCTATCCTCAGCTCAGCCTGGTCCCTTGCTGGTCTCATCTGTTACAGCTGAGAGGGAGCACAGGACACTGACTCCCTGTGCCTTGGAAGATCCTCTTCGAGTTCTAGGTGTCCCTGAGAGTCTCCCGCTGCCCTTTGAGTCCCAGCTCCACTCCACCACCCCTTAGAGACAGCCTTCATCTGCTCTTTACTCCCCTGGCCTCAAAGAAGAACACTCAGCAGGCACCATTGCCTCTCAGGATCTTCAGGTGGCTCTTCAAGGATAGGTGTGCCTTGGGCATGTGCAGATGAGGGCATCTTAGCCCCGCAGCACACATCAGGGTGGGAAATGCATGACTCCTGGGGACTTCGCTCTTGAAATCTCGATTTTCTTCCAAGTTAATTGAACTGCTTTCTCCTCTCAGGGCAGATCTGAATTCCATGTTACACGTGTGTGTTCTGAGCATTGGGCTTATTCTTGTGTCCGGCTTACAGTGATGTTATTATGGTTTTTAACGTTAGCAGAAGTTTTTTTCTCATGAGTGCCTTTGAAATTTGTTTGCTTGGGTTTTTGCTTCATTTTTTGAAGTTCAATGTAGAGTGATAGACTTAACTAACTTTATCTAGGCTTGGATGAAGCAGTCAGCTGTGCTCTCTTGACCCTCTTGTGAACGTGGACGAATGTGTGCTGCGACCCCATGAGCTGAGGGGAGCAGAAGGTGTCGCAGTTCCCTTCTCCTAGCTGTGACAAAATGTGGGGTGAAACCAGCTCATGGAATGCACACTGATTTTTGGCTCATGGTTCACACAGGGACACAGCTCATCCTGGCAAGGAGGCACGGGTAGCCGTGTGAGGTCGCTGGCCCACTGCAGACTCAGTCAGGGAGCAGAGAGACATGAGTATTGCCGATTACCTCACTTTCCCCTGTACCCCTTTTTATTCAGCTCAGGACCCCAGCCCAGGGAACAGTGCTCTGCATGTAAGGGTAGGTCTTCCCTCTTCATTTAAACCTCTCTAGAAACACCCTCACAGGTACACGCAGAGCTGCCCACTTCCAGGTGATTACAAATCCAGGCAAGTGGACATAATAGGAGGCGTCCAGGTCGGTCCTCAACAGGGATCCTTCTCTCCACACTGAGGCCCCTGGACCAAAAGAACAGATTTCTGTCATCTGCTTTTGGTTTGGTTGTGTCCCCCTTAGTAGATACAGTCCATGACTGTGACCCCCTACCCTTTGAGAGATTATAGCTACAAAAGCAGACACTAACTTGTTTTGAATGGTTTAGTTATAAAAATGAGACTGAGAGTACTTTCCAGAGAGCTTGACCATGAGGACTAAATCAGGTAAAAAACAGAAGATGTGTAACTTGGTCCTGGGTATCCGTAAAATTCTCACTGAATGCTCTTCCCTCCTCCTTCCTTAACCTCTTCCGTGTCTTCTTTCTCTTCCTTCATTTCTCCTTCCTTCCTCCTCTGGTCTTCCCTCCTCCTCCTCCTTCTTTGTCTCTTAGTTTAAAAAAACTAAAAGTAGAGATAAAAATCTTCCAGTGAAAGAGTCCAAAACAATGCCTTTTAAATAAAGACAATCAAAAGCTATTTATTTTAAAAAAAGGATATTGTTTGGAAACCTGAAGAAATATGCTTCTTTGCAAGCAGGAGAGCAAGATTCTGGTCTTCTCTGCCCCGGGAGCAGCGGAGTTAAAGGCAGGATGGCAGGCCCTCAAAATGTCTTTATTTCTATTTTAACCTTCACCATACAGTTTAGTGCATGGTGAGGTGCTTTTTCCAGCGCAGAAACTTTCCTTGGCCGAGGAAAGGCGAGAATAAATACTTTTCCTGGGATAACTCCATTGCTGGTGCCCTCTTTCCAACATTCCCCCACACTGGAATTAAATTCATACTTAAAAATTCAAGGGAGTTGAGAGACACTAACTTTCTCCAGCGGGCCCTTTTGCAGGAAGTTTTGGGGTAAAAAGCCAGGGTTGCTGTGTTTTAAAGCTAGCTGTATGTGTAGGCTCTTGGTCAGCCTGAAGTGCAGACCTGATCAAGGTAATAGGAGAGAGAATGACTGACCCCTTCAGTGCTTTCTCAACTCAGCAGGACCCTTAACCTGAAAGCCTATGCTTCCTATGCTCAGTGGTGGGGTGGGAGCCCAGCTGGGCCCTCCCTGCTGGTAGCTTCTTCAGCATTGCCCAGTCCCTTTCTGCTTTCATCTCCTGAGTCTTCAGCTCTGTCGGCCCCATGGTCTCAGCTCTTCTTTCCTCCTGTCTAAGCTGCTGCTGCTCCACCTGGGCCGATCCACCCACTACATTCATATGGGCCACCTTTTGTGGCCCAGGTAAAGCTTCATCTCCTCCTCCTGGAAGCCTTCTCCGATTGCTCCACCTTCTTTTGTGAGTGCTTTCAAAGCTTCCTCTGAAGCAGGGGAGTTCTAGTTCTTCCAGCACCCTAGCCTTCCTCTCCAGCTGGATTTGAACTCTCCTCTTGCATGCATGTGTGTTGTGGATAGGGATGAACCTCAGGACAGGCCACTGGAGGAGGTGAAAGAGAATGATGGGGGTATGTTGGGAACTCTATTTCTGTGTATCTGCAACCCAGAGCTCTGCAATGTGTGTAAACCAGGTAACCAGTTGGTCTCCGTGACTAGGAACTGGCATTTCCTCTCAATATTTCATTGCTGACATATTTGTATGCCTGATGGAAAGGCAGAGAAATCTATTGTTTTTATGTCTGTAGTATCTACTCTGCCTGCTTCTGGAAAATAATTAAGATGGCTGATGTAAAGAGTTTGCAGTAAGGCTATTTATGTAGAAATAGAAGTGGAAAGCCATTGTCTTAAAAGAAGTTAAAATTATAACACTGCCTAAAATAATAATAATAATTATATGTAGCTCACAAGGGTCTATGGAAGTATATAGTGCAGGCTGTCCTGGAATGTGTAGTATCTTGTCATTTGAGAGATAAGAACTGGAGAGAATGATTTAAGTAATTTCACACTGCTTATAGAAGAAAGGATTTCCATAAATAAGGTATGAGCAGAAGCAGAGAGGATGATGGGAACATTCAGGAGTAGGGTGTGGCTGGATCTAGGGATTTGGGTGACTGTTGCAAAGAAGAGTGTGATCCTTAACTTAGGAGGCTAGAGTGGTAAGTCATGGCTTTATTTTTAAATGGCTGTATTTGGTTATTATAGAAATGATTTTAGTGTTGAGTCAGCTTTTAGTCTTCAGTGAGTCCTGTGAAAAATTACATGACCAGAGAATATAAATCTTTTTTATTATTAGTTGGCCAGCTAATTGCTTTACTTCTCTAGGGGTTATTTGGAAATAATTCACATGCATGATTTATACATAAATGTTATTTATACAACGAGAACAGTAATTTGTTTTCCATGGTAGAAGGTTGTTGATAAAATCAAAAGAATGGCTGGTTGCAGACATTTTATAGGAGTCAGGTTAAACAAAGCAATGCTTCAGGGACAAACAATCCCCACTCTCAGTGACCCCACACAACACAAGCAAGTTTCAGTTCTCATTCTTGTCTGTTCAACAGGAATTATTAATGAGGAAATGCCCATCAGATACTCAAGCCCCTTCCTGGCTAGACATTGTATCTTAGCAGGTGCTCTATGATCATCAAGGGGGAGGGAAACACAGTGGATCCCATGCCGACCTTCTGCATGTGATACATGCCGCTTCTGCTCACATATTACTGGCTAGATCAAAACACAGAACCATGACCAATTTCAAAGAGGGCTGAGAAAGGCAAATTTACCATGGGTTCTGAGAAGATCAGGGTGCTTGCGGTCATGTTTAATGCAGGCACTATTGCGTGCTCTGGATTTTTAAAGTACTTGTGATTTTTTTTTTCAAACAAACAGAATTTTTCCACTCCTTAGCTAAACAGAATCCTTGCACACTAAGTTACAGAAAGCGCTTGACCGTGTCAGAATATAAGGATTTAAGTGGGAGAATCTCACAACACAAACCGAAGCTAGTGTGCTATTCACGAATGTTTATTGTGGGTGACTTCAGGGAGTCTTGTATAAAGGATTCAATATGAAACTTACAAAATATGAGATCTGTGACCGATCAGTGTGTCCTGCATGGGAAAAGGAAGTGGAGGGTGCAAGCCAGGCCTTTGTCATTCTCCATCAGTTTTGTCTCCTGGACAGACACACGGCAGCTAATGAAAGGATTTGTCCATGGAAAGCCAGTTGGGGAATGGTTTACAAACACCTTCCCTCCTGGCATGCATTCCGGAGCCTGGTCAGAACTCAGGAAGGACCCAGCTCTGTCCACATGGTTCCACTGTAGGGTGCTCTCCTTTGTTGGTCCAACCAAGTCCACACATCTTCATTCCTCTTCAGTGGTGTTAGGTAACCCGGCTTCCCGAAGACCTGGAGAGAAAGCTGTTTTTCAGGCTATCCATGAAGACTGTTAAATAGCTCATCCAGCCAGTTCTTTCCCAAAATACCCACTTCTGTTTAAAAAATGGAGGCTTATATAATTCTTGAAGCAGCCTCGCCCATTTCCCTTCTTCCCTAGGTGCCATGGCCATCACAGTGTGGTTAGGATTCAGGAAGCTGCGGAGAGGCACATGGGAAAGTTGAAATCTGGAGCCACAGAGCCAGGAGGTCTGTTTCACTCGTGACAGGGCTGGGTCCTGTCTAGAGGGCTGGTCACTTTCTTCAAGATGTTCCAACATTTCCGGCTGCTTTGGCTTGTGTATGTTTGCTTTAAGCAGGAGGCCAGTGGCTGCGGTTCAGAAATTGCTCTTTATCTGGGGTCTTGCCACACCCATTTATGTCTGGGTTAAGGCAGGATGTGACCTGGAGTGAGAGCTCTGGTACATTTCCTCAAATTAGTATCCACTAGGACAGTTGACAGCCCAGCCTGTGCATACCCACCTTACCCTCTAGAGCGTTTGTGATAGAGGTTGAGGTTGTACATCATTTAGGGTGAGGGATAGGTTTTTCTCAGCGTATTTCATTATCATAAGGGATGAGGAGGATTTGTCATAGGAGGGGGCAAAGTGATGGAGGGACCAGTATTGGACATGCACTTTAATGACATCTCACTGAATTTATGAGTCTTTGAGAGATAGGCCTTATTTTATGCCAGGGGAAACTGAGGCTCGGTAAAATTGGAATATTTGGTCTCTTATCTTCATTTAGGTAGTCAGGATTCACAGGTGAGTCCGCCCAACCCACCCTGGATTTCCTCAGATATCTTGAAAATCAAACGGAAGATATTCCAAACTGCCCAGAAGCCTGAGTAGGGAGAGAAAGGTCAGCCTGGATTTTTTTTCTTACCCATTGTTAATCCTCCATTCTTGGCCTCTGTGCAGAGTCTTTCTGGAATTGTGTGAAACTATACAAAAGCACTTCATCTTGCTTTTGCATGTCTGTTCCCAGACTGTTTTTTTCTCTGTTTAAGCTGGAATTCTCCTGGGCAGTGGTATTCCATGGTAGTATAGCTACTAAGACTGGCCAGAGGAAAGTGGGCTGTCTGTTCCTTATAAATACCATGAGTCACATGTCTTTCCAACTGCCAAAAGTATGCAGGCAGAGCCCAGTATTTCTCCGACCTGCATAAATTTCCAGAGGGCTGGTAGCACAGTGCGTCCTTTATATTCTGATGAGTTGGCTTTCCCAGGGTCTTCTGATCTTAGGACCTTGCTTCCCATGGGTCAAGCTCCCCAACCCCAGGTACCCTCAACCATAGTCAGGACTACTGATAAAGGGAGCAGCAGTAGGCCGCTGAATGGAGAAGGCTGGCATAGCTACTTACCAGCTAAGTGACCTGAGAAACCCTCCAAATTTTCTAAGCCTCAATTTCTTCATCTGTAAAATAGTGTGGTAAGAACCGCTAGAAGCTGCTGGGTCTGGACTTGATCCCTGAGGATTTGAGGGCGAGGGAACTCTTATCCCTGTCCCGCCTGTTTTCTCACCTGTAGAGTAGGCATGCATTTATTGGACATAGTAATGTTTCACTGAAGACATTTCATGCAGGTTATACCATGCACTTGGACCACATTCAGCGGCCATACTCTCTCCTTTCTCTCTACATACGCTCTCCCGCTATTCTCCTTGCTCTCTGAGGCAGTTTCACGTCTTCTCTCATGACCTAAACATACACAAGATCCTACGTGTCTATATAAAATCTAGGTTACGCAGATGAGTGAAAGCATGTGACATTTATCTTTCAGAAGCTGACTTATTTCATTTAGCATGACGATCGCTAGTCCCATTCATTTCTGAGCCAATGACACAATTGTATTCTCATGTCTGAGAACACTCTTCCCTCTCTCTCTCTCTCTCTCTCTCTGTATTCCTTTGGATATGTACCAGAAATGGCAAAGTTGAATAATATGGTAGTTCTATTTTTAGTGTTTTGAGGATGCTCTATATTGGTTTCCATAGTGACTACCCAAGTCTATATTCCCAACAGCAACGAATAAGGGTTTTTATTTCTCTACATCCTTACCAGCATTTGTTGCCACTGTTTTGCTGACAATAAACATTTCGACTGGTGTGAGATAGAATTAATTTTCTTTCCTCTGATAGTATGACGCTGGACACAATTCATATATTTATCTGTCATTTGTACTTCAGCCTTCGAGAACTCGCTGTGGATTTTCTAGTGTTCTAGTGCTGGGAAGAGACACATGGCCAAGGCAACTCTTAGAGCATTTAATTGGGAGCTTGCTTACGGTTTCAGAGGGTTAGTCCCTGATCGTCATGGCAGGAAACAGACAGGCATGGTGCTGGAGCAGAAGCTAAGAGCTTTATATCCTGATCCGCAGGCAGAGAGAGAGAGAGGGGTGGGGAGACTGGGTCTGGTGTGGGCTTTTGGAACCTCAAAGCTCACCCCCAACAAAAGTGACACATCTCCTTCAACAAGGCAACACCTCCTAATCCACAAACAATCCACAAACTGGTGACTAATTATTCAAATATAGGAGCCATCCTTATTCAAACCACCACATTGATTGTATTGTTTTGTTTCTTGATATTTAGCCTTCGTGAGTTCTTTGTACATACTAAACAATCAGATGCATCGGTAGCAGAGGTTTGCTCCCATCCCTAGGCTTCCTCTTCACTCAATCAATTCCTTTACTGTACAGAAGCTTTAAAACCTTCTGTCTCTGCATTACCAACGCTTGGTTCTGTTTGCTGTGCTACTGCAGATCATTTAGAAGACACTTACCTATGCCTAGATCTTGAAGTATTTTGCTTTAGAATTTCCTCTAATAATTTCAGAATCTGGGGGGCTTACATTGCTCTCTGATCCCTTTTGAATTTATTTTTGTTCAAGGCAAGGGATACAGACCTATTTACATTCTTTGATACTTTCCAAGCACCATTTGTTAAAGAGGCTTTCTTGCTTCCACTGTTTTTGGCATATGTATAAAAATTCAGGCGGTTGTAGATGTGTGACTTTATATTTGGCTCCTCTATTCTATTCCATCTATCTGGTCAATCCAGTGTCTGTTTTTGCGCCAGCCCGTGTTGTTTTGTTACTGATTCTGTAGTGTAACTTGAAATCAGGTGTGATGACACGCTCAGCATGTTCCCCCTGAGGACTGCTGTGGCCATTTGGAATAGCTTGATTCTATATGAATTTCAGAGTTGTTTTTTTCTCTATTTCTGTGGAGAATTTTGTTAGAGTTTTTACATGGATTACTTTGACTCTGTGGATCGCCTATAGACATTTTCATAATATTAATTCTGCCGTCTTCTGAGCTAGGAAAAGCTACTGATTTGTGTATGCTGATTTTGTATTCTGCTACTTGGTCAAAAACGCTGACCATTTCTGTTTTCTGATGGTACTTCTCATATACAGGGCTATGTCATCTACAAATAAGAGCACTTTAACTTCTTCCTTTCCTCTTGTATCACTTTGATTTTATTTTCTTCTCTGATTTCACAGGCTAAGCACTTCAAGCACTACACTGAGTTACAATGGGGAAGCAGACCTACTCTGTCTTGTTCCTGATTTTAGTGAAAATGCTTCTAGGTTTTGTCCATTTAATATAACACTGGCTGTAGATCTCTTGTATGTAACTTTTTTATATTGCGATATGGTCTCTACTATTTGTATCATGAAGGGATGTTTTACTGTGTCAGAGGTCTTCTATGCAGCTATTGAAGTCATATGATTTCTGTTCTTGAGCTTGTATGATGTTCTCTATTGGTTTGCTTGTGTTGAGCTACCCTTGCACCCATGTATTGAAGCTAAACTTGATCATCGCACATGATCTTTTTGATGATTTGCTCAGTTCAGGTTGCAAGTACTATGCTGAAAATTTTATATCTATGCTTACCAGAGAGCAATCTCTCCTACAATTTATTTTCTTCTTTCTTTTTGTTTAGTCTTTATCCAGTTTTGGTATTCCAGTAACCCTGGAATTTTAAAAATATGTTTTTCACAGAAGATATTTTGATCATATTCTCTCCTCTCCCCCAATTCCTCTCAAATTATCTCCACTTCCCTACCCACCAAATATTATGTTCTCTCTCTCTCTTAACAAAACATAAGACAAAAATAAAAATCAATACAAACCAAAAAATAAAAAAAAAAGACTGGAAAGTTCTGGTGACCCTAGGATTTTTAAAAATCACTTTCTAGCTTACAAAATAACTTGAGAAGCAAGGTTTGGTAGAATTCATATGCTGAGGATTTAGAGTGGAATTTACTATTCCCTTTCCCCACTGGAGCAGATAGGCTTTTAAGGAGACAGCCCTTGACAGCCTAGTGTGAAGCTTGAGATGGTTCCCACTCAGGATGACACATGGAAAACTCCATTCTCCACCAGCTTATTGTAGCCACAAACTTTAATTTCTGTTTCATTTTGTGCCCAGTAGTTTCATATGCCAGTGCTGTCAACGAGCAGAAAGACAGGCAGAGATCAAGTTATGAGGGGTCATGATGAGAAATTATGACCCTTATATAATCAGCAATGAGGTTAGAAATCTTCAGCAGGAGAAAAGCATGAGAGCATTTGCATTCAGGAAGTGGCTTTGGTAAAGAGGTAGGTAAGGGCAGGGACCCTGGCTTGGAAGCTTTGCCCTTAACCACATAGACATAACAAGGATCTCAAATAGGTGGTCAGACCCAAGAAATCTTCAAGAAAAAAGTAGAAAGGTTTTATCCAGGAAGACGGGATACCAGGCTCCCACTTAGGTGTGAGGTAGAGAAGTGTGTGTGAGTGGGGATGGGAAGCAGAGGGTGCTTATACAAGCCCTTTAGGTCTCCTCTCTTTCTTGGGTCACTTAGATGTGCCCATGAGTTCATGGTACAAAGCTAGGGTTGTCAGGAGTTGGAACATTGCTCAAAGGATAGATAACTCTGGGAAGCAAATCCCAAAACAGTGTCCAGCTGTACATTTCCGCCTTCTCTTGGGATTACAAAGAGGTGCGTGTCAGAAACTCTTGGAAGCTCTTGAGCTTTCTAGGAAACATCATACTGAGGGTCTTCCAGCTGCCACTGAGTGCTCAGAGTGACAAAGCCAGTTTCCTCTCCCTCCCTCCTTCCCTCCTTTCACTCAGTACTGACTGGATCTATAAGTTGAGAGGAAGTGGAAGCATTCCAACTCATTCCAGTCTTACCTTGATGGGGTCTGATAATGCCTGACGTCAGGGTACATCCATTGGTTTTGATGGACGTTCCCAGTCAGGGTAGAAACCTGATAGATGTCCCTAAACACAGCTTCCTGACTGCAAAGGGTCCTCGGTAGATACGTTTTCCATCAACCCTTGTGTTTTGCCCAGAGCCAGAACTCTTGGAGTAATCTCTGGGTTGCATGCATGTGCTTCTCTGCTGGTGCCCCTTAGGGACACCACCTCAGAGACCTTGCAGGAAGTGAGGGTGATGGATGTTTGCAATGATCTCATGGTGTTTTGATGGTCTTCTGAAATGTACAATCATAGCTCTGTCCCTTTCCAAACCAAACCCAGCCTGTGCCAGCCAGCAGGTCCCCGAAGCAGAGGGCCAAGTTCCCGTTGGCCTTAGTATTGGTATCTCAAGCCTCCCCTTCGGCCCCCACCATCTGGTTCTCAAGCAGATTCTGTTTCCACAAGCCTCTGCCTTCCTTCAGTTTCCACAGCAGGACAGATGAGATTATGGACAAGCTTGGAGCGGAAAGCTTGGATCTGAATTTAGCGGAGTCGGAATTGCATTTAACATGGTCACTTGCTGGGCGATGGTGAGTCTGATAGGGACGTCCAGTGTTTACAGAAGCAAGCGCGACTGCTCGGCCAATGGCGCGCTTTCTCCCCTTCCTCATGTCACTTGTAGCATGAAAGGAGGCTATTTTCACTCTGAGAACATCTCTGCCCCCAGTGTGGTGCCGCTTGGTTCCTACTCTATGACTGACGTCCATCTGCTGCCACAGAGAACACCTCACTTTTCAGCCCCTCAAGCAGATGGCCAGGAGGGAGAGCCAAGTTTGGGAAATAGGCAAACCAAGTGAGAACGTAGGCTGGGAGTTGAGGTTTGCAGGAGCCGTGCAGAAAGGTTTTATCCGTATTTTGAATGGTCCTGACAGAACTGTATTATCTTTCTGGGCTAGGCTATCTTACGCACTAAACAACACCAGCAAACCCCAATTCTGTTTACTCTGAGGAACTGGATGGGATTGAATGGGGGAAGAATAGGATTCCAGGAGAGAACTAGAGAAAGGGGCTCTCAAAGTTCCTTGTTGAAATGAGAGTATACAGATGTTTCCTCCTCTGGAATTAGCTTGTGGGTTCTTGTAGATGTTTGAAGTTAAGTACAAGCCATTCCATGGATGAAAGCCACCTTCAGGCACACTGGGATTCCTCAAAATGGCTGGCCAGAAGCAAAGTGTCTTCTCCATTGAAGCCTTTGCTTTTGACTCCATCAGGGAAATTTCTTATGGCAACCTAAGACCAGAACTCAAGGCAGGGATGAGGACTGGAGACTCACCAAAGCCCTAGAACTCTTTAACATGGCCCCATAGGGCCAAAGGCTAACTCTCTCAGAACCCCTCTATTTCCCACAGACCCCAGAGATCCTCCCCTTTCTCTTCTATAATTCTCACACTTCCCACAGTATCCTCAGAGGTCCCCTGTCTTGAGACCAGATGTGAGGGGGCTCTGTCCTCCCACCTAAATCCCACCATTGGATTAAAAACTGCAATGGCCACTTCCTGAACATCTCCTAAGGGCACACCTGGAGACCAGGAGTGGGAGTTCTTACACACCCCGCCAGGAGGTATACCCATCTCACAGAGGGGAGACCATGAAGCGATGAGGAAGCAGGAGCGCTTTTACCCTTCAGAAGTACAGACTGAAGAAGATTCAGCACAGCACAGCATACACAGGGGCTGGCTGGTGTGCCATGGACTTGGACTGTTGAAAACACCACATGGGTCCCCCTATTGGACCACAGGCTTTGAGTCTAGGCTAAGACTGTGACTATCTTGTGTCTCACCAGTTCAGATGAGAAGGCATGTGAAGGCGCTTTTAGGGTTCCCAAGGAAGGAGGTTGTGCTTGATTCACAATGTCTGCCAGGAGCTTGTGGGGGAGAAGGGAGAGGTGTTTACTTGGCCTTTTTGCAGACTCTGCTATGATTTCCTGCAGCCCTGGTCACAGCCGCAACTGTCCACCAGGCTTCCCATGCTGCTAACTTCATCTGTTCCCATTCCCCAACTGCAGACCTCTGAGGGCTCGTCACCATTTCTTGCTTGTATCTCAGATTTTCATCCTTTAGGATTTAGGTTGTGATTGTACCAGACAGGCCCCCTCTGTTGGTATCTCAGCTGGCACAGTGGCAGCAGGTGGCCTCAGTTCTGCTTGTCTCTGATCCTCTTTACCTCAGATACAAGAGGCCAGGCCAAGTGTTACCTGTTGTAGACAAGTGACCTCCCACCTCAGAGCACTCAGTGCTGACTAGGGTACTGTGCTTGGACGCACCAGCAAATCGCAGTCTTCTGTGGTGGGCTGTGGACAGGGAGCCCTGTTCCTTGTTCTGACACCAGTAGCCTGGGCCAGCTCTTCTTAACAGGTGGCAAAGCCTTATGTCTATTTTTACTAGCTCATATTTCATTCATAGTTTGAAACTCTGTCGCTAAATAGGAAGGACTCAATGGTTTTCATCACTGATCCCCCTCACATTCTCAAGTTAGCTAGGGGTAGGTACTTTTTCTTCAGGCTCCCATGTGGTTAGAGAATACACCGAGGCAGAGGGTCTAGAGACATAGAGTGGTCTAGAATGTTCTCCAGATAGCCATTTCCCGTGAGCCTTAACAAGAACTTCTGTCTCCATTTAGTCTTCCGCGTTTTCTTCATCAGCTGAAGATGAATAACGAGATCCCCAGACTGTTTATATATCGTTTCTGGGTTCATTCTGGGTTTCCAGAACAAGTCTTCAGGTTGGGATGTGGTACCTCCACTAACAGAGAATCACCGATGAGGCGTACGATGCAGCAGGTGGCCACCTCTGCCCTATAGGTGGCCATGAGTTACGTGTAAAGCCTTACCAAGTAACTCTCTCAGGAAACCCCTATTGGCTTTACCTTCAATTTGCAAGTGGGAAAATGAAGCTCAGGGAAATGAAATAATGTGATGAAGGACACTCATACCTGTACCAGGATTCAGTTTAATCCCTCAACTCCAAGGCCCCAGCCCTTAGCCCTACCCGCAGCAAAGCAGGCATTATCTTCTCCTCTTATTCTTGGAAATGCTCATAAGAATTTCCAGGACAAGGCTGGGCTGGGAAGGCCCCTGCCTGACCTGCTATATAAAACACTCCAAGTGCTGAGCATTGGCCAAGCCACAGCACACATGGCCACGGTTCAAACAAGTAAGCAAGGCCATTGCACTTTTCGTTAGCATCTGGGATGAGAACAAAAGTCTCCATCAGCCACTTGGCTCTGGAGCCAAGCCACTGACTTCTGGCTGGCCAGAGAGCTCAGGTATCCTTCAGGCCAGAGGTGCTGCAGGGCACATGGGGACTCTTCTTGCTTTGAGAGTGCTCCTTTCCTCACTAAGATCTATGGGCAGTCCTCCCATGAAGCTGTCCAGTTGCTCCATGACTTGGCAATTGCAGGCTGTCTGGAGATGCATTTAATATGTCTAGTGTTGTCCAAACACCTGAAACACTGTAGATAAGTGTGTGTGTTGGGGTGAGGGGAGGCAACAAAACAGAAGAAGCAGAAGCACAGTGGCTGGGCCTCCCTTCTGCTTAGGGCAGACTCACTTTTACACTCTCCCTTGCACTGCACAAGTCTGTACCTGCAGATGAAATGTCAGCTCTTATATTCTTCCCAGCTGCCCCTCTGGTCACTTTCATGCACTTAGTGTTAACTTCTAGTGAATAGGCTTCCCTGTAATTAGTAGGGGAATAAGTATGTAAGTATAAACACACACACACACACACTCACACACTCACACATACCTATGTATGTGTGTATTCATGATCCTGTCTTCAAAGACTTCATACAACGATGCATTTTTCTTCAGAAGTTAAGCATTTTGCATTTCTTACAAAATTTATTTGATGTCAAGTTTCCAGGTAAGTATTTTTGATATCTGCTCAGGGGTGTATCCGCCAGGCATTCTTTGCTCCAATGGATCCAGTAGACTTTTTGGTGCATAGTGGTCCCTTGTAGCCCTAGGTTCTGGGTCTTGATTTAGGATAGGCAGGAAGCTACTTCCCTATAGCTTGGTATCCATCACGAGTGTCACCGCGAAGTGTGCTGGCTTAGCAGTGTGTAGACTGAGCTGTGGCTTCATGCAGAAGCTCATTTTCTCAAGTGAAGTTGCCGTGAAAATGAGATCTGAATTTGAGTTTCAGATCATGGAAGCCTCTGGGCTTCTAAATCTACAGGCCTTAGATCACCGAGTTTCCACCTGTAACTGTTGTACTTAGGAAATACCGCGTGTCAAGGAAAGATCAGAGGGTACAGTTACAGGCACCGCTTGGCCCTCAGAAGTACTGCCTTTGACCTCGTTAGTGTAAGCTGCACTCCCTCCAACGTGGCATTCTTTCTTCAGGGCCGTATCCACAGTCTCTTCTGCTTTGCTCCTCCTTTCGTTGTCACCTACCCATTCCCTTCTCAAGGGACATTCTTATGGACAAGTCTCCTACCATTCTCACGTGGAGGTTGTTCCTCCACTGAACACCTCCAAAGAGTACTAGACTTTCTCAGGGGAAATAAAGAGGCTGGTAGATCACTCCTTTGATGCAAGTTCCCCAGATATCACCACACATAAATGTCCTCTCAAAATCTTTAGGCTCTTGCCTTTCTCCAAGAGCCTTTTATGAACTGATGCATCTTAACGCAGCACCTCAGAATGCAGGCCCGTGTGTGTGTGTGTGTGTGTGTGTGTGTGTGTGTGTCCAATAGGTATCAGACCTGGGCCAGAGGTTCTGGCCATACCCAGTGTTCATGTTCTAAGGGGTCTGGGACAATCCTGCCTAGAATACTCCTTATCTCTCTTATCCCTCTGTAGTCAGGTTTTCTAGTTTGAGCTGACAGCTAGTCACTTTCACATTTACCAATTAAGTTTCCTTTGTTCAGAACTCCTGTTGTCAATTGCTCAACGTTCTGTAATTTGGTTCGACTTTCTGCAGTAATTACCACTATCAGGGTAAAGCCCCATTTGAAACTGCAATCACAGCTCCTGGGATGACCTGCTGGCAGGTCACCCTTATCCCTTAGGTGTCAGCCTGAGAGCAGCAGGGAGGAGGAGTGGGGCATCCCTTAGCCTGTGTGTCCTGCTGGTTCTGGAACTCCAATTTCTCTCACTTGACTGTTCTGCGGCAGCTGAGACCAGTGCTGGAGATGCTGGGGCCCCTCCCTCCTGTCTCAAGGGGAGCTTGGGTGAGAAATGGGCCCCAAGAAATTGCTTTTATTAAATGGCTTAAATATTTCTGTTATATGTTAAACAAGTGCTGACTCCAGAATTAACCCCCTCCCCACTCCTTCCATGTGGCTCGGGGAGTGAACGGCAAAGTGTGTATGATGCAAGGGGCTTATATTCTGCTGGGTTTTGAGAAGCATGATCTGGTGGATAATGGCCCCACGTGCCAACCTGGAGAATCTGGCAGGTGTGGAAGGTATTGGTGGCCTTGGAGGCTGATGGTAACTCTGTTTAGGAAAGAACTAGGCTGATGCCTAGTGGAAGGAACTGTCTAGGAGAGCTAAGCCTGGGCGAGGTACAAGGTTCTGAGAGGCCCAGTGGGGAAATGGTCAGACGAAGCACAGGGTGCTGGGGTGGGGGCAACAGCAGCAATAGCCTGCTGGTGACATCCAAGATACCTGTGGAGTCAGGATAGGGCAGCCACAGCATTTCTCAGAGACTGGTCTCTCCTGGGAGGGCAGAGGAAAAGAGGATGCAAGGATGTAATGAGCTTTGGAAAGGGCGGCTGGACGGGTGCTAATTAGCCGCTTTTAGAATCAGGCAGCGGCTGCTGGACCAGGAAAGAATGGCCTCTGTCTAAGAGTCCCATGTGGAGACAGTGAATGTCAGACACCTTCAAATAATGCCATGCACTAAGGTTCACAGCCAATGCCGGAGCTCTGGGTCCCAGCTTTCTACTTCCCTGTCTCTCCTTACAGTACCTGCATTCTGGGAATCTCAGTGCTGAAGGTCGGTGTCCTTAAACTGACTACAAGTCACAGCTTGTCATCACTCTTCTCAGAGAGTCCTGGGTGCAGCTGCTGGCCCAACAGCTCCCTCAAAGTCAGCAGTGGCAGTTTCCTTTCCTCTGGCCTTCTCCAGACTGCTGTCTTTGTACTGGGGTCTGAGAAAGGTAGCTTTAGAAGCCATGTGACTGAGCCCCTGAGAGAGAAGGAACCTACTACAGGCATTTCCTGGCTGTCACTCTGTTGTAAGCCTCACCTGCTCAGTCCTACAGGACAGGAATGTGCTTTCAGGAGAGCTTGCATGCCTTGCATACACTGCCACGGAGCCCTTTCTAGTCGGCCTGCTTTGATTTAAAAAATCTGGTTGGAAGGTTTTACCCTTTCCACATTTAGCACATTTCCATGGGTGAGAGTTGGTATTATTAGTCGCGGTTGCAAACAGTGCATTCTTTGATCTTGTTGTCTTCAGGTTACTGTACTAAATAGACAGAGACAAAGACAAAGAGATAGAGACAGGAAATCCAGAGACAGAAAGACAGAGAGAGAGACAGAGAGACAGAGATAGCTTACATAGGCATTCTCAGTTCCACTTAATGGATTGCTTTGGTTCAAAAGTTGGTGGAGATAGAAATGTCTCAACATCAGGACTCAGTACCTGCTGTCACATGAGGTCTCAAGAAATAACATGTTCTTCCCTTAAGTTACCTGAGAATGAACTAGGAATGGTTGAGATGCAGGTTCATTGGAAACTTGGGATCTATGAATGTTTTAAAAATCTGAAAACTTCATACCAAACCCCAGATACTCTGTGTATTTATGGCTGCCCAACTGTCCTAGAACTTTGATTTTCAAAAGTAGCAATATTTTTTTTTCCTCACAAACTCAGGATGTGGGCAGCTCAGCAGGGTCGGCTGCTTCGATCACGTTCTGCTTCAGCTGGGGCTGGAACCATCTGAAGCTGGCTCAAGTGTCTGGCAGCAGAAGCTGCCTCCCCATGGAGACCTCCCCTGGGCTACAGTGGTCTTTCCACATGGCTGTCTGGCTTCTGCACAGCATGCTGGCTGTGTTTAGAACATGAAAATGTGGGGGTGGGCGGTGAGGAGAAGGAAGAAGAAGAGAAAAGAGATGAGGAATGAGAAAGAGACAGAAAGCATCACTTCACTTCACTGGCTTGCTACAAGTGAGCCACGAGCTGCAATCTCAACATTTGGGAGGCTGAGGAAGGAATATCACCACAGGTCCCAGGACAGCCTGGGCTGTAGGGTGAGAGCATGTCAAAAGACCGTCCTCCTCACATCAGGTCATAGATCTGGCCTCTGGGTGAATATTGAAGCATCCATGCAGTTTTAACCCAACACTCCTGCTTCTGATTGTCCTGGAAGAGTTAAGTGAACTGGTGGGCCTGGGTCTGATCACCAGCTGCCCAGTCTCGGGGCCTGTGAACTCTGGTTGGTAGAAGTCCAATATCACCCCTTCCTCCTGGGTGTGTCCCCAGCCCTGATCCGCAAGGTCACAGAGTCAGAGCCATCCTGCAGTTTCCTCCATTTCCAAGGACTTCTCATCTTGAAAAGTAAGAGCAGCTCTCAGAATATGGTAAATTTTACTCGGATGAGTATTTTTCTTTTTCCTGGAAACTATGGCCCTTATTACCCATCCATCTCCAGGGCATCAGCTATGTGGATGGGAGAATGGGAGGGTTAGCAAGCTGTCCTACATGACTCTAGCTTCTGCCAAGTTGACAAAAAACTAACTAGCAATCTGACCCAAGAGATCATAGCGGGAAGACTGAGAAACCCCATTCTAAGTCAGTAAAAAATTAAAATAAACAATCCAGTAGAACACGGGCAAAGATTTGAGTAGAGTTTCATGGAGCAGAGCATCCTAAGTCCTGTAGTTTACAGGGAGATGCACATTCTGACCACACTCAGCCATATATAGCGCCTTGGACTACAACCCAGAAGTCTAAAACTGAATGTCAGAAAAGATTCAGAACAACTGGGACTCCCCTCACCACCGGTAGGAAGTGCAAACAAGTATCAGCACTTGGGCAGTCGCATCCAGGACAGCCTGAAGCGGGACCCATCTAATGCTCACCATCTCTCAATGGGGTAAAGAAGCGGTACTCAGATAAACAATGGCAAATAATTAGTCTCCACTTTTTTTTTTCTTCAGGATTTGTGTGTGTCTGTGTGTGTGTGGTTCTGAGAATAGAACCCAGGGTAAGTGCTCTACGTTGAGCTGTGTCCCAAGATGCTCACAGGCACACCCAGATTGCTACAACATACGTGTCACATGTGTTGGTCCAAGCAGACAAGAAGAGGGACCAGAGTCAGGGGCTGGGCAGGAGATATCAAGAGACTGTGTTAGCAGAGCCAAGATGTGAAGAACAATCATGCGTCTCTACGTGGAGAAGGGGAGGCACCTCCCACCAGTGCCTAGTCCAGCACAAGAACACAGGGACTCCATTAACATTTATTCAAGGGTAGCATTTGTTGTATCCTGGGGTCAGGTTGGCCCGGGTGGTGTCTAGCCCTCTGGGGACTGTCAATCTGTGCTCTTGAGTCCACAGAAGAGACGGATATGACGGAAGCGTGTGGAATTTACCAGGCA
The DNA here is from genome assembly GCA_026225945.1 of Cricetomys ansorgei. Classification (NCBI taxonomy): domain Eukaryota; kingdom Metazoa; phylum Chordata; class Mammalia; order Rodentia; family Nesomyidae; genus Cricetomys; species Cricetomys ansorgei. The sequence continues at coordinate 88,399 of JAMJFZ010000345.1, forward strand.
ATCTTTAACAGTCTGAAGTTCTGGGGTGGCTCATGAAGTCTTTGAGCACATATAGATTTTTACTTTTATGGACTGGAGTTGTCGTTGAAGACCTGTGTGTGTGCACCTGTGTTTCCAGAATTTTTGAGGACCTGGTGGTTCTTACAGGCTTCTTCTTCCTTTGGGACTGTGGGAAGGCCGCTTCTGTTACCATCCCCTGTCTCAGTTCCCACCACCTGTCTCTCTACCCCACTGCTGTTCACAGGTAGCACAGACTGGACATGTTTTCCCTTTTTAAATAATAATAACAGTAACATTTAAGTAAAAATGGAAAGATCTACACTTTTATTTTTAAGTGGCCTTTTCAAATGTTAAGTGTTTTGTTGGGAAATGTCAAAATAGGTCGTGTATAACTTGGTCTGCTCATAAAAAGAGCCTCATGTTTGGTATATTTGGAGAGAGGAAGAAACTTTTTTTTGTAAATTTTTTGGCGATTTTTTTTTCCTCTTAAACAAAAAAAGTGCCTGGAAAAATTTTTCCACCCTCTCCATTGCTGGTGGTTTTCCTGGCCTCAGAACCCTGGTACAGGCTCCTGTTTCCCTGACCAAAGAGGAAGATACAATGAGTTTTGTGGGACCTGAGCTCTACCCGTCAGGAGGTGTCTTAACAGGGCTGGGGCTGGTAATGGTCAGGTTGCCAGAGTTCTGACGCTGAAGTAACTTCTTCTGTAAGTAGGCTAGATAGTAATTTAAATTGTTTTGGCCACTCTCTGGCCATCCCTGTAGCTTGTGTTGAGGTTTTGTCCATTTACAGCAAAATGTAAGGAGCATCAAAGAAATTTTACTAAAGGCTTCAGGGGTAAAGAGGATTTAATGATACAAGCCCCGTTTAAAAAGTGGCTTGAAGGGCTGGGGGGCTAGCTCAGTCAGTCAAGCCAGGAAGTCGTGAGGATGTCAGGAGTCAAGTCCGAGCACCCACTAAGAAAGCTAGATGTAGTACTGCAGGTTTACAAACCCAGTGCTGGGGGACAGAGACAGGCAGATCCTGGGAGCTAAATGTCCAACCAGCCTAGTCAAATCAGTGAGCCCCAGGTCCTAGTGAGAGTCCCTGTGTCAGAAGACAAGGTCACACATACACACACACCAAAACATGAACTAAAATCCCTCTTTAAACACTTGTATCCTCTATGTCCCTCTCCCAGAATCCCATCTCTACAGCTCCTTCACTCTTCATCGCTCTAGCTAGTCCCTAGTCCTCACTCAAGCCAGAGACTTCCCCCCATGTTCTGTGAAATCTGGTCTAGCATCAGCTTCCATGCCGACCTCTAAAGTCCAGACAACAGGGTGCTCAGCAAACAACATTCTCAAAGGACCCCGGCTGCAGACAGCATAGTGGTGTTTCATGACAAGCCAGAATAGTAGACAGTAATGTGCGTACCAAGCCTGGAAGTTCGTGAAACGCTGTCTAAGTAACTGGATGCATGGCTCCCTATTCTAGAAAACATATCTCTCACCTCTTTCCGGCCTTCATTCGCACCCACCATCCAGGGAAGGACCTTTCCTTGGGAACACATTCAGCAGTTCCTGTCTCTGCAGTTTTCATGGGAACATGGTCGAGGGGATGTGTCTCCCTCCAGCCAGACCCCCAAGGCTGAGGAACAGCTGGAACTGCTAAACCCACAGAGTAATCCAGAGCCTTCCTCGCCAATCGGTGGCTGCCTGGAACCATCTAGAAAGCATAGAATGCCAGGCAGACCCCTCAAGATGCACAATTGCATATTGTCAGGCATATTGTTGCCACAGAGATTCTGTGATTGACAAATAGGCGAATGGGTGGGTAAATGGCAGGGACTGGGGTGTTGAAAGGGTGTAAAGAATGAGGGCTACAGCTTAGAACCATAAGCAGAGAGATTCCCCAGCCTTTTCTGGAAGAGCTGTTTTAATGTGGCAAGACCAAAAAGAATGCCATGATTTCTCCATGCCAGCCTGGTATGGAACACTTTGCAGGCCATCAGCCTGTGTCTGTCCTCAAAACATTCCTGAGAGGTCGCAGGAAGGGAGAAAAACAAGAGATGTCTAGATTGAAAGCCACTGACTTCAGTCAGTGAACCTCCGAGCCTTGCAGTGCCAAGGAGTTGCACTGGCTTGCTAGAACCCCTGTGCTAAATACTGTCACATGTTTTCTTCAACCTCATCTGCCTTCCATCAAGAGAAAGTACCCGGATATTGCCGAGTATCTGAAGCAAGCATCCTTCTGTTTATTTAGGAACTCTGCTGGTGAGCATTTCTATTATTCAAGCTGCTCACTCGTGGGAGCAAAGTATTCCCAGATGAGCTGAGTTCATGGTATGGCTAAGTTGGTAGCTGATGTAATCCACCCCACAAGGTTTTATCCACACCCACAGCCCTTCCCGCAGGTTGTAGTTTTCTCATGGGACTTTTGTTGTTTCTGTCTAAGCAGGACCTATTTTTTTCCATCCTGTCCCCTCTAGCTGCCCCAGGTCTCTGCAGATTTTCTCTGGTTCTTTCTTCTGACTCCCTGTCCAAAATCCTAACTATTGCTCAAGTTCAGGTGCAATGTTCCCTCTCTCTGCTGCCCAGCAGCAGTTGGTTGGGTTAAACCCCTTGGTAATGACATCTGAAGCCTCAGAATTCTCTCTCTTCCCTGTTTGCCTGAGGTTTACATCCACCTCTCCTATAGAGAGACCCTCAGGACATCTTTGGTGGTCAAGACTGTCCCAGAGCCTGGTCCACAGCTCTTACACAGCACTCTCAGATCCACAGAATACTTCTGCTTGGTCTCCTTGGATGGAAAAGGAGGGAATTCCACCCCCCTACCCTCCAAATCAGATAGGTTAAGCAACTAGTTTCAATGTCTCAGGGAGGACAGACAGAGCAAGTATTCAGCCTTGGGCTTTCCTGCTCCCCAAACATGTGCTTCCTGCCCCTCTTTCTCTTAAGGGACTGACATGCTTGACCTCAGGTATCAGAGAGTTTGAGTCTCAGGGTACCTAGCACTTATCAGCTGAGCATAACCAAAGCATCCTGCTTGTGCAAGGCAAGAGATGGGACAGCAGAGGCTGTGTTGCTCTACCTATAGGTCAGAAGCAGCAGAGGTCACCCCACTTTCCAAGGCAATAGATGTCCTGTCCAGCACACAGCACCTTCAATTGCGGCCTAGTGCTGACTAAATGGGAAAGGAACAAGTATCTTGGATGGAGCTTTGGTAGAACTTTCACCTGCCTTCCTCCCTGGGTACCAGTGCAACAGCAGGCACCAAGAGGGCTGTGTGGTAGCTCTCTCAAGCATCAGGCATCAAGGGGGCTACGCGATGGCTCTCCCATTTGAGTGCTTATTCCTCCTGGCCTTTTCTTTGTCAAGGATTTCTGAAGCCCTGCTTGTGTTTCACCACAGCATAGACTCATCACATGCATCTCCCTTTGTCCTCTCAAGTCTTCCCTGTGACTGTTGTGAACCCTGTGTATCTGTGGAGAGAGAACAGCAGGGGTAGGGAACTGACCGATCCAAAGTCAGCCAGCGAGGACAGCAAGGTGGGAACTTGAGCTGAGGTCTTTGTGAATTCTGTAATGTTTAGGGTCTGCCGAACATGAAAGGAAGAGAAAACCACGAGTTCCCAATTCTGGTCGCAGGTGGGCAGCAGAGGAGGGGCCACGTGCAGACGGGATTGTGGGAAGGCAGAAGCCAAAGAGGCCAGTGTTTGCAACGGCCCTTAGGGGTTCCTGGGAGCTAGAACTATGGTGGAGTGCCAACTCCGAGCCAGTGGGAGTAGAGATGACTGTCAGCTGTGTTGTGCTCCCTGAGAGGAGGGCTGGGCTCTCCACAGCTGCCTGGTCTAGTCCTGAAAGCCACCTTGGCCGGTGGGTACCCTCCCACCTCTCTGGGCCCCTGTTGGCTTGTCAGCTCAGCCCTTCTTCTTGGCTCTGAGTCTAGAACTATGGCCAGGCTGCTGTTATGAAACATGTGCTTGGGTTTTCTGGAAACTTCTTGAAGGCGGAAAGAAAAGTCTGCCTGCTGGTTCTGAAACTGCTTCCTTGCCATCATGCCTCCCTGAGGAAGTAAACAGGCCTGAGCTCCAGGGAGCCGCCTGGGACACACAGCTCAGATTGTAGGATGCCACTGGCCTGAAGTGTGGGCAGCCAGCCTGGGCCTGCAGTGCCCAAGTGTTTGCTCAGGTGCCCTGGGCAGACCAGACTGGGGTGTATGGGGGCTCGGGGCACTGTGGCCTGAGGAAGAACCCTGGAGGGTCCAGGCCAGGAAGCCAGATGCGTTTGATGTTAAAAATCCCAGAAGTCTTCCTGGAGGGCTTGAGCCCCGTGGTCAAGACATGGGCAGCTTGGAGGCTGCCTGGTTCCCCACTGTGGGGCCACCGTGTCTCAGCTTCATTAGCTGACAAAGCCACTCTCTGTCCTCACCAGCTGCAAGCAGAGAAAGGCACAGCCTCTCTCCCCACACCTGGGGCCTTGGCCAGGGATGGCATGAGGGAGCCCTCCCTTTGCATCTCCTAGAAGAGAAGCTGTACCCAACTGAAGCAGCAGCTGTAGTCCAGCTAGCTAATGGTTGCTGGAGCTGCAGATTTTCCAGCGAAGCTGGGAATCCAGAAATTTGTGTGAAATTTCTCAGTTGTTACAAATTCTTACAAACACCAATTAGGCTGAACTAACCACATCTGCAGGCCAGACTTTGTCCCTGGGTAGCAAATTAGTAACTACTGTTTTCAGCTTGTAGACACTAGGGGCCCCCCATAACCACAGAGTCTCCATGTCAGTGATGGTAAGTGGAGGGCAGGAGAAGAATAATTGAGGGAGACCCCAAAGTCCAAAGACACAGCAGAGCATTCCCCCACTCAAGGGGGAAGATCCCCTCACGTGTCTTGGTTCTTGCTGTCCCTGTAGCACAAGTACAGAGGGAGGCAATGCAAAGTTCTTTCTTTCTCCCCAACCCCGCGTTTCTAGTCTTGGTTTACATCACTCTGTAGAGTTGGTTCACAGCTATGTCTAGCTGGGTGGCGGCGGCGCACACCTTTAATCCCAGCACTCGGGAGGCAGAGGCAGGCAATGTCTTTGAGTTTGAGGTCAGCCTGGTCTACAGAGTGAGTTCCAGGACAGCCTGAGTTACAACAGAGAGACCCTGTCTTGAAAACACAAACAACGAAGAATCAAATAAACAAACAAATAAACAAACAATGTCTAGAGGAGGTCTTTCTCCCTCTGTTATCCCCTTCTCTGCTCAGTCTCCTCTCTCACAGGTCCTTGGTAGACACCAGTTCCTGCCCCCTAAAAGGTGTTGGCCAAGAGAGGCCTCTGATCAGTGCAGTTAGCCTCATCAGTATCGATCAATGGCAGCATCTCATGGGAAGAGGAGAAAACACAAGCTTTGTGATCAGACAGTCAGATTCAGCTAACAGCTCTCCCTAACTGGCCATATGACATTGAGACAATTACCCAAACGTCCTGGCCTCTCATCTGTAAAACATCAATTCCTTCCTGGTCACAATCACATATGGAGATTAATGGAAAGTGCCCAGTGTGATGCCTGGCACAGATTACAAGTTTGGTTGTCTTAGTTAAGTTTACTGTTGCTGTGACAGAACACCACGACCAACACAACTTGGGGAGGGAAGGGTTAATTTGGCTCTGGCTTCCACATCACTGTTCATCATCAAAGGAAGTCAGGACAGGAACTTACACAGGGCAGGAACCTGGAGGCAGGAGCTGAAGCAGAGGCCATGGAGGGTGCTGCTTACTAGCTTGCTCCTCATGGCTTGCTCTGCCTGCTTTGCTATAGAACCCAGGACCACCAGCTCAGGGAAGAACCCACCCACAATGGGCTGGGCCCTCCCAAATCAATCACTAATTAAGAAAATGCTCTACAGGCTTGCTTACAGCCTGATCTTATGGAGCCATTCTCTTAATTGAGGTTCCCTCCTCTCAGATGACTGTAGCTTGTGTCACGTTGCCATTAAACTATGCAGCACACTGGTGTTGCAACTGATCTTGAACTCCTCCTAAGCTGAACCTCTTCCTTGTGTGTCTGAGTTAATGGGTGCATGCGTGTATGGAGGCCAGAGGACAATCTTAGCTGTCATTTCTCAGGTGCCATCCACCTTGTTTTTTAAGACAGTGTTTCTAATTGGCCTTGAAGTCAACCAGTAGGTTAGACTGGTTGGTTAGTGAGCCCCAGGGATCCACCTGGCTGCCTCATCTATGCTGAGATTTCAACTGTTCTACCACACCTGGATTTTTTAAAGTGGAGTCTTAGGGATTAAATTCAGATCCCCATGCTTGTATATCAAGGTGAGCATGCTGCCATCCTAGGGCTTCACTCAGCCTCCTGAACAGTCATGGTCAGTCAAAGGCTGCCTTTCGCTCTCTCTCCCGCTGTTCACCTTCTCCATCCTCTGAGACCTTTTCTGGGCTCCCGTGTTCACGGATATGAATCACCACCAGCATGCGTGTACTTTGAGATCTGGAAGGTGTTCTCCCCGGGGTCCCTCTCACTCAGTTCCTGGCAGTCCAGCCTAGGCTCAGAAGAGAGTCTTGCTCCACTCTCTGACAAGAGCTAGGCACAGCTAATTTGGAGGGCATCTTAGCATTCCTATTACAATGGCTTGGCATTTGGGGAAAAAAAGGACATAACTTCTTATGGCAAATCTAAGTCAGGGAGCAGCAGAATTGCCCAAAGCCTCCCATTAATTTGTAATATGCCCAGATAAGGATGGAAGCCAACATTTGGGAAGCTGGTCAGACAGATATCTCCAAAAAGGCCTCTGCTCCACAACCATGCTATTGGCTCCTCATCTCACCCTCTCCAGCCTAGAGAGCAGCTGGCCAGTGGGCGTAGACTTCCTGCTCCTGTGACCCCTCCCTTTTGCAAGATAAGTTGAAGCTGCCCTGGGCCTCTCTATGCCGGAGTCCTCCACCCACCAGCCTGTGTCCCCCGGCAGTCTACATCCTAAGAGCCTTAGTGCATCTGGGGAAAAGAAGCCCAGGCCAGGAAAAAAAAGGACCATTAAAATAAGCAGGATGCCAGGATAGAGGGGGTGGGAACAGCTGTGGTCTCCTTTCCTAAGTTTAGGCAGGTTTCAACTCTGCCTGTTCCTTCCTCTCTGGGCTTTTTGGATGACCATGGCCTCCATGGTATGAGAATGCTACTGAAAGCCACCCCCAGGGTGACTCACAGGCTGTGGCAGCCTAGAGAGGAATTTCTACTCTGTTCAGTTAGAGCTTTTTAAAGCCGGTTGAACCTGACCAGCTGCTGTACAAGGCTGCTCTTTATTTCCTGTGTCCTTACCCTACTTCAAGGCCTCCCATGACAGAGTCATGGAAGTTAGAGTGGGATAATGGGTGACTCTCAGACATCAGAGATATTCAGAATTGCTGAAGACTTCCCCCACCTGTTCTAGAATCGAGCAAGGCAGGCACATGGAAACCAGACAAGGTGCAGCATCTGGTAGGTGAACAGGACACCAGAACACAGCACACAGCATGTCTGGTTCTCAGCAGTATTAGCTAGTCTAAGCAGGAATGTGAAGCTTCTTGGGAAGTGGCTTTATGCTGATAATTGGATGGTATGAGATCATGGCACACAGACATGTCAGTAATCCCGGGTGTACAGGGTGCTGATCCTCAGCTCCTTCCAGGTTCTGGTTCCACGGTCTCCTTCTCTACCCTGTCTCCATGGTCTGTGTCTAGGGGGGACAAGTGTCCTCCTGATACATTTTCCTGGATTGATTTTAACTTAGTGGAGTCTGGGACACCATACATTCCAGGCTCTAACATTCCATGTTGACTTTGGCTGTGGCTGTGGTGCAGACAGGCCAGGACTGAGGCAGAAAGTCCTGCAAGTGAGCTAGGCAGAATCACCAGGCAGGGCCACATTAAGCTAGAGGAAGTAAGAGAAAACTGAGCCTTGGAGTCTTGTGCAAAGTTGCACTTGATAATTTCTGACACAAGCAGATAATTCAGGACCTGCTCTTCTACATCCTCCACCAAGAGCTAAGGGAGTTCCCTAATACACTCCCTCCACCACCCAGCTGCTCCTCAGTCTGACCCTGTCCTTGGTGGGCACACCCTTTGTTGCACCCACCTGATTCAGGGGGCAGAGCTTCCTTTACCCACCCATGTGGATCCAAGTTCCCATACTTCCTATACATCAGTTTACTTTAAGCCTGACTAGGTGACAGGGGAAGGAAAGACACCAGGGGAAAACCATCACAACATGGGCTTTTTTCCTAATCCATTTGTAGCATCAGACCATAGGCATTCTGCTGTGGAGCTGGATGCTTCCCCTCATCTGCATAAACTCATACACAGGGTTCAGAGTGTGACATACACCTGCATGTCCATGTCATTGATTCTTCTGACCTGAGCACTCTGCCCTCTCTTCCCCTGGCCAAATGCATGGGTCCTATAGGTAGTCCAACACAGGCTTCTGTGCCTAATCCTTTCCAGTAGAAATCCATTTCTGTCATACTCTCCGTGGCATTCTGTGGCAACAATGTACTTATGTCACTTGTAATTATTAGCGTGTTCTGGCGATTGATTGACGTTCTCCACCACCAGTAGATTGCAAACTCTGAGAAAACAGAAAATGTGACTGCTCTGATTCCCTACCGTAGATGCTGATTTCCTAAAACCAAATCTAGTACTGGGATGTAGTAGGTGTCCATCAATGCTTGCCAAATGAGAGGTATTGGGGGGCAGCAGTCTTTGGAGTGAGACCAAACAAAATTTAATCTTGACTGTTACTTCCATTCTGGATGTCGGACATTCAGCATCCTCAGCATCGTCCTCTCCCATGTAGACAGAAGCAAGGTTACGCACGAGGCTGTGCTGCTGAGAGGGTCTGGCACTGCATGTGGGCCACGTGGACAGAGCCTGAATTCTGATGATCGCGGTCCTGGAATGGTCTCCGAGGGCTCTCACCTGCTGCAGAGCACCAGTCCGGTCACAATGCTCTTTTCCTCATGTGACAGACAGGATCACAGAGGCCCAGTGACTTGTCCGATAATGACTAGATTGTTTTTCCTGACAGCTTTACTGAAATGTAATTTGTATCTGTAATGCCTTCTTTTTCAAAGTGTATGATTAAGTAGCTTTTGTAGAGGGTCTTTCAACTGGCACCACCACAATACACTTTTTTGACGTTACGTGCTCTCTACTTATCAGTTATTGGCTCCTGTCACTTTTCATCCCCGCTTCTCCCCGTCCTTGACAGCCACTCAGCTGACATCTGTGTGTGTGAATTTGTCAATTGCGGACATCTCTGATAAATGTATCAGAATCAGACAAGATGTGTTTTTTCTGGTCTCTTTCGTTGAGCGTGCTTTTAGGGCTCATCGATGTTGCAGGTTGCATCCGTGTTATCCCTTTGTCTGGCTGGCCAATATTCTATTGTGTGGAGAGACCAGATTTACGTATCCGCTGGTCAGTTGATGGGCATTTGTGTCGCTTCAGTTCCTGGCTGTTACAAACAATGATGCTGTGTGTAAAATTTTACATGTAGATTTCTTTTTCCACAGGCCAAGTTTTTTGATTCCTCTTGAGTATATAGGAGTGGACATTCAGGGTCATGTGGTAACTGACTGCACAATAGCCTGACTGTTTTCTGAGGTAGCTACACCATTTTCCATTTTTGCCAGCAGCAGATGGGAGAAGCCTGTATTTGAATCCAGCCTGAACTTTCATGGTGGCTGGATGGCCTGTGAGTTGTTCCTTTTCCTACGAGACCTATAGTTGCAGGTCAGGTCTCTGGAGCAGCTTATTCACAAGCTTGAGACATGGGGAAAGTCCTGTTCGTGGAGCCTTTTCTCCTGATCCAGACTTTTGCAGAGGCTGGCTTTTCTCTAGGGAGGTAGAGATTAATCCATTCCCCTTGTTTAGGACATAGTTTTTAGGGATGTTTTCTTCCAGTGCAGATCAGTTTAAGGAGGGTGAACCCAGAGCACACTAGCAGCCTGCAGCCTATCCACAGCTGTGAATGGCAAAAAGGTGGCCCCAAGTAAACAGGTGTTGTGATTAGCTGGCAGCCCAGGCGTGGCAGGTGGACTCCCAGGCCCCATAAGTGCCAGACAGCAACTTCAA
>JAMJFZ010003458.1:0-74705 GCA_026225945.1 Cricetomys ansorgei
GAAATGTAATGTAGTAAAAAAAATGAATAGCCATTTTTAAAGGAAGAAAAGGCAAAAGCAAAATTAACCTTACTGATGTACATTGTTTAGCCCAATGTACCAACACCACCATCATTTCAGTATGTGGCACTAGCCCCCTTTCAGATGTTTAATACCCACAAGTATTGAACAGGAAGATTCTAGATGAATATATTGACTGCATACCTTTTGTCATTTATCATATTTCTTTTTCTCAATAGCTCATGAAAGATAATTATACTCAATGACATCCACCTGCATTACTGGTTATAAATTAAGTACAGAGCATAACTGTAACAACTAACCAGGCTGAGAGTGGAATTTCATCTATGTTTGAAAAATTAATTACTTTATGAAGTCAGGAGATGAATTAAAAATTCATCGTTTCAATGTCTGTGGGTGAACTTATGAAGTATCTAACTAAATGTTGAAATCTCCTCAAGAAATACCTTTGGAGGACTTTCTAACACAGTTCAAGCCCCAGAGCCAATATTAATCTAAAATTGAAAGCACATGCTCATGAGCTCTCTCTCACACACTGTGGTTTCTCAGATGTCTCATTCATTAGGAAGAAAATCTGAGGTTCCTTCAAATTATCAGCACATTTGAGCAATATTACTTTTTGTATATCCTTTTCAAAATGTAATAAAATGGATTACTATATGGTGATTGTTGGCAATAAAATAGGTATAGTATGTTAGTTGAGTAAGACAATTTTAGTTACAAAATAAGTTATCTCTAGCCCAGTCTAAAATAAGTAGAAGACAAATTCAGTTACCTGATCAAATTACCTGCCACATCTTTAGAGTGAAGCCATACAACTTCAAAAATTCAATGAAATGTAGCTATATACTTTGTACATACTGTCACGAAAAGGTGTCATACTACATTATGTTTTAAAAGTGAAGTTGCACATATATAAGTACATAAATTCACGTAACAAGTAGTGTAAAAGAGGCCATGAATTTGAAAAGGGGCAAGAGGAGTATATGGGATGATTAGGAGCGAAGAAAAGAAAAGGTGAAATGATGTAATTATATTATACATCTCTAAAAAATAACAGAAGTAGATGTCTAATCAAAATTAAGAATTTTGATGGCTGTTAGTGCACTAACAGAAAGTAAAAAAATTAAAAAAAGATAACAAAGAATTAAAGTTGCAGTTCATACAGATAAACACAAAGTGAATTAATGCTAGAAAGTTGTTTGGAGAAATGAAGGGAAGGGAACTAAGATTATTATGCATTTGGCAATTAATTTGGAACAAAAATTGTTACAAATAAAGAAGAAAGCGTCAGGATTTTATGTAACCAATGAGTATGTTTTCGGTTCATATAGCATCACAGATTTTCAAACTAAAACAGAGGTGGCTATAGATACACCCTATTGAACATCAAAGGAAATCATGTTCTTGATCATGACCTATCTACCAGCTTTCACAGAAGCTTTAAGGCACAGATTTGGCTAGACGTTGCTTCCTGAAGTAATCATAAGCGATAAATGTCATAAGACTCATCTCCATAATGTTTCAACTACTGAGTCCGCGGTGGAGGACTCCGTATATCCACGTAAGGAAGCAGAGAAGACAAACTGATAAGGGGTAGCTGGGAGTGGGAGAGGGTGAGAAAGGGCACTGAGGGGTGGATAGATCAGAGTGAATTTATACAAGTATGAGACTGTCAACAAAACCCAAATTAGGAACAGACCAGGAAAAAAAAAGAGATCACCCCAAGGTCCATTTCCTTAAGCTAAACAGTTATATGTTGACATATGTGCCAACAATGTTAGTGTAAACATTTCGGTATTTTTTATAATTTGGGTAGATATTGTACATACAATTTTAATAAAATCAGCATCAGGTCCTGAGAATTTTTTTAAAGTTATTGAATATTCTACAAAAGAAGAAATCTATTTTTAAATACTATAAAACAAACAAAAAAAAAAAGACGGATAACCGAATTTCTGCTTCCAAGCAAGGGTGGGGTTTATTCTCTAATCAGAAACAGCTAGGACACTGAGAAAAAGCACACGGAACAACAATTTTCAAACAGCAGACAGGGGACAACACAGAGCAGTCCTCCCTGAGAGAGGGGAAAGGAAAGAGGCAGGCTTGCAGTTATCCTAGCTGGCACTCTAGAGACAACTTCCTGGCCAAAGTCCAGAGAAAGGAACCAAAGCCCTTGGTTATCCCAGAATTAAGAAGACAGTTTGGAGCTGGAAAAACAAAGCAGCTTGAATTCACAGCACAGCGCACCAGAGAGGAGAGAATTGCCCAGAGGGGGACAGAAAAGCACGTGAGATTTCTTTAAACTCCTGGGTTGATAGTGCATGTGTGTAATGAAATACAACACCAAGAAAATGACCCTCAGAAAGCAGAAGTGCCAGGTAAAGTTCATCAGGTCACCAACCAGAGTAGTGAAGTCTCCTTATATACAGAGCTCATTGCCTCTGGAGCAGGGCAGAATCTGAGACATCTAGCCTTAAAATAACCACTGTTTCTGACTATGACAACTGCATTACAAAATCAAACTAAAGAAATGTTAAAACAGGGCTGGAGAGATGGTTCATCTGTTAAAGGCTCACAACCAAAATTACAAGAAATGTTAAACATTATAAAAGAATAAAAGTAAAAATGAGACAAAAGTCAGGAATCAACACTATAAAATTCACAATACTTGGTATCCAATAAAAATTGTACAGGCAAACCATGCATGGTGGTACATGCATTTAATTCCCATTAAAGGAAGCAGAGGCAGGTGGATCTCCGGAGTTTGAGGCCTCCACCTGATGTACAAAGTGAGTTCCAGGTCAGCTAGGGCTATGTAGAAAGACCCTGTCTCAAAAACAAAACAGCAAAAAAGTAGAGGTGTGCAAAGAAACAGGAAAATACAAGGAAAAGCTGCCTAACACAAATAAGGAAATTAACTAGACAAAGGCATTTAAAGCAACTATCTTAAATATGCTCGTGGAAGAGGGACGCAAGACCAAGATACGGAGAGAAATGAAAAGAGAAGATACAATGTACCTTCTGGATGTGAAGAACACCCTATCGAAAATGAAAACAGCACACACTGGGTAGGGTTAGCAGCAGTGAAGGCACTAATACAGAAAAATACAGCCAAATCTGAAGACACAATAACCACACGAAATAAAACATGGAGAATAAAGACCAGAAAAAAAAGAGAACAGAGCACTGGCGAGCTACAGACAGTGTCAGCCAGCTTGTAAGTCAGGCATGGTGGTAGACACCTTTAGTCCCCAGGAGTCATTTTCTCTTTCTATACAAAAGTGATTAGTGCTTGGCTAAAATTTCTGTGTAGTCTCTGAGAAAATCCCCTAAAAATAAAGATATCAAGTACAAGAACAGGTTGATTCAGTGATTTGACTGGCTTAAGTGGGGTTCCCCTTCCTTACCATTCCATGTGTCCCTCACAAAGACAAGTTCTGGGGAGAAGAGGATGACCTTTTCCTGAGACAAGGAAGACCATTCTGCACCAAAGAAATGCAGTCAAGAGTCTAGCTGTGCTCTGCTCTGCCCATGCTACAACTTCTCCAGTGTGTATACAGAACTGTCAGCTTTTGTTTTTAAGGATTGAAGTCATACAAAGTATATTTATGCTCCAACCACAGTGGAAACAAATTAGAAATCAGTAAAAAGATAATTGGGAACCCTGAATCTATGAAAACTGAGCAACTACTTATGAGCAAACATAAATGAAGATGATATAAAAGGTATTTAGAGTTGCATGAAAATTAAAGATATCTTTATTTTTTTCTCCTAGACAAGGTTTCTCTGTGTAACCCTGGCTGTCCTGGAACTCATTCTGAAGACCAGGCTAGCCTCGAACTCAGAGATCTGCCTGCCTCTGCCTCTTAAGTGCTGGGATTAAAGGATGTGCCGCCAAGCTTGATGAAAGATGTCCTTTCAAAATGTTTGGGTGCGGCCAAGGCAGTGCTCAGAGGAAAATGTATAGCTTTCAACATTCAGAAAGTCCTAAAAGTTTAAAACCAAGCATATTTATAATTACACCTTAAGAGACTTTTTTTTAAAAAAGCAAATTACACCTAAAGCATAAGGAATAAATACTAAAAAGCAATGAAAAACCATCGACATGAAACAAGAGTGACCATTAGAGAAAAAAAAAAAAAAAACAATGAAATTTGGGTTTACTGGGAGGATGATTAAACTGCCAGGAAGACTAACTGGCAGGGGCTTGGGTGTGGGAAGGCACATTAGTAACTGGCAGGGGCTTGGGTGTGGGAAGGCACATTACTGGGGTCAGCAGTGAGAGAGAAGACATCCCAGTTGATGTTAGTGATGGTCAGGGGATGTGGAGACAAATGACACCCTTGTCCTGGCACCTCTTTCAACTTACTGTTTGTAAGCATTGAGGACGGGTTCAGATCAGTAAGCCTTATGCCCATTCTCCGTTCTCAATACAGACATACACAAATGAGAAATGTGTGCCTGCTTTTAAGCTTTTGAGTAGTTTGTACTAGAAATATAAACGCTACGACTTTAAATTCTTAATTTCAGGTATATATCAACATTTAGACCAGCTATAAAAGACGACATGAAGAAATTCAAAACTTCAATGAAAACCATGGGGCCTGCCAAAGTTGACGTCCCTTCTCCAAAGGATTTCCTAAAGAAACATTCCAAGGAGAAATCGCTACCACCCAGTATGTTTAATCACTTACCTGTTTTAAATATTAAAATCGTTGGCAGGTAATTTAGCTACCATTATTTTATGGCCAATGAATATTAAATATAGGCAGACGATGGTAACTTTACTCATGATGAATGGATCTTGGGAGGCTAGGAGAAAGAAGTCGAGACAGAAAAGCAGAGTGGAGAGTAATAACTTGGCCCCATACAGATGCTTGATGGGGCAGCGTCCTATCCGAAGAGGCTCCACCTCCAACACCTTGTTCCAGCATCTTGTCCCCTGGCTTGTCTCTTTAATACTATGCATTTATAAGAAGAGTTTGTACCCCAGGTACAGTATCTGATTGATGGGCAAGGTTGCCCCTCATTTTGACTCCAGCCTTTTTTTTTTTCTAAGAGATGAAAATTCCAATGGTTAGTACCACTTTTTGAACCAATAAGCAACTTGAACTAGAGAGCACTCTAATAACTTCTTTTTATCTAAATTCCCTTAGTGGCCTTACCCCCAACGTAGCACTCACATTCTAAGGTACCAGATCTGTAGACGCAATATTTGAGACCTGGGGGAATTTAAATCATTGCCAAGAAGAGATTAATCCAACCCGTAGACTTTTAACAGTAATTATGATTTTTCCCCCTGAAAATAAAAGTAATAACAGGGCATCAGACCTTAGTAGTTCCCCACCCCCTCCAACTTTAACACAACTAACTCCATGATGGAAATACCATTCAGGCTGTAAAACTCAGCATATAGGCAGCAACACCTGCCCAAACTAAATCAAAGGCCTAATCCATCATGTTCATAGCTCTGGGAAAGTCTCTAAATGTACTAACTTTGCTTTTTGGCTTCTGTACTTCTGCGTCTGGCTAGCTGTTCTTGTTAACTATGTCAACCCAGAACATGGTTTTTGTGCTTAAAAGCGCACCCTGAAAAAGGCTTAGTGCTACACTGGGATCCCGAACACTCAGTGTAGTCATGCGCCAGCTAATAAAGACTTTCTATTGGCTTAAACCCATGTCTGAGCAATCTTCTCAGGCGGACACCCACAACATCACTAAGCAGACAAAGTCAGCTAATGCAGAAGTGAATAAAGTCAAAGACCACAGTAATTACAGTACAGTTAAAATTGGAAGACTAAGGCCTTGCTTGACAAGAGGGTAATTGTCTTAGGTCTTAGAAAAAAACTTTAATTATTTAACGTTTTAGAATACACAAGCCATGTTAATGTGACTATATCAAGATGGCTGATTAGAATTGTCGAACTGAAAAGGCTGTGTTAAACAGTTTCATGTGCTGTCACGAAGAGTGTCTGGAACAGAGATAGGAAATAAAGCCTCGACAGTTGCTACTTTAGGGTGGGGACACTCTGGGAAGGAAGGAAGGAATAGAGGATTTTGTTCATGTTGTTACTTGTTACTTGTTAAACTGTTGTTGAGTACACAGAGAGTACTCGCTGTAATAACGGTTTCTGTGAAAATACCCACCAGTCACTGGGCTTCCAACATCAAGTTTTATTAATTTACTCGATGTCTTTTTACTTTGTTGTCTTTTTCTCTTTTTAAAAAAGCGTGATCATAGATAATACTGACAGCATGCCGAAAAATCTCTATGGTTTTTATATAAACTTATTTTAAATGGGAAGACAATATATGTTGTTGCAGTCCTTATAATACCCATCAAGAATGGAGTAGTGATCTATCATTATTACCCTCTTACTTTTTTATACTGTTTTCAACATCAAGTCGATCACAGTATGC
The DNA here is from genome assembly GCA_026225945.1 of Cricetomys ansorgei. Lineage (NCBI taxonomy): Eukaryota > Metazoa > Chordata > Mammalia > Rodentia > Nesomyidae > Cricetomys > Cricetomys ansorgei. Next base: position 6,445 of record JAMJFZ010003458.1, read on the forward strand.
TTAATTTTTTTTTTTTTGATCATTCACATTTTACCTATTTAAGTACTTTTATTGAGGTATGGTCGACAAATGAATGACAACACATATTTGATGTACATAAAGCAATAAATTTTTGGAAATAAATAATTTTTAAGTATTTGCATATGTTGTTAATGAAACCTCAATCTATGGTAAATACCTGGATGTTCCAAATAGTGATGAGTAACAGTGTTCACTTTTGAGAATTAACAGTGAAATGTTATGTTTAACAGAAAAAAAGTTTACCAGATCCACTCCCAAAAAGCCTGCTGTGCCCTTGAGGACGGACCATCCAGTCATGGGAATACAGAGTGGGAAAAACTTCATAAACACCAATGCAGCTGACGTCATCGTGGGCGTGGCCAAAAAGCCCAAGCCGATTTATGTTGACAAACGAACTGGAGACAAGCATGATCTTGAGACTTCAGGACTTCTCCCCAAGTACATCAATAAAAAGGTAGCCCTTGCCTTGTCAGTGAGAGATCTGAGATCCCAAAGCCCCCACAGAGGGTTCCTAATTGTCTCTGTGAGTTAGATACACAGTGAGCAGCTGGGACAGACACGAAGTCTGCTCATTTCCATTGCTCTGTAGTCTGTATGCAGTGCACATATGAAAGATGAATGTTACCTTCCTCAATTTTAGTTATTAGCGTATTTAATAACTACAACAGGCATTTTCTGAAGAACAGTTATTATCAGTGAATGTCACTTAGGGAAGTTACCTCTATAAATCAGGAGGAACCGACCTTTGAGGAGGTCTTGAGATGTAGCCATTCAAGTGCATCAACATGGGAGCAGAATAAGAGAACTGAACAGATGAAGCCTCAGAATCACCCATCCCATTAATCTCTGAAATAGCCCACGTTACAATTTTAGTGTTAATGTATTTATTTGATTTAAATTTGGGCAGAGCATTGAAAGCACTATAAAAGGTCATTGATTTCTATCTGGAAAGGTGTTCATCAGGAAGGGATACTATTTCAATGTGAAACGTTATATAAACCTAAGTTTAATTCTATAGATACAGATGTTTTCTAATCAAAATGCTTACAAAGAAAAATATACAAATCCTACTCTATTTTATATACTCTGTAGAGCATAAAGGTGCGTGTGAACACATACTAAAATAGGCTGCAAAGTCTTAAATATTAATAACAAATAATGGTAAATTGTGGCCAGAAATAGATGAAGGAATAGCAGGAAGAAAGAAAAAGGAGCTCAAGGAATGGGGGGACAGAGGAAGAGAGGGGAGAAGGACAGGAGGGGGAGTGATGGAAAGGAAGAGGGGAGAGGAAAGGAGAGGAGAGGAGAGGAGAGGAGAGGAGAGGAGAGGAGAGGAGAGGAGAGGAGAGGAGAGGAGAGGAGAGGCAGGAGAGGGAAGGGAGATGCAATAGGGAGTCCAGGCAGCCCCGAGATCTACTGCACACACACCTCCATGGGTGCGGAAAATGAAAACAGAGCCTCCCGGCTGCTTTCAGAGCACAGCAGCATTCTCTGGGAAGCTTCTCTGACCCAATAGGCTCAGATCACCCTTGGAAGAACTCAGCTGTTGTCTGGGCGTTGGCCACACGCTGAGAACATCTCTAGGGCTTCTCAGGATGTTTCTTCCTCTTGTGTACCTCTAAGGTGCATCTGGCTCTTGCATGGTTGGGCAAATTCACCCTCCTGGCTCCTTCAAGCCAATTCCAACCCGTTATTGATCTGTTGTTGCATAAAACCCCTTCTCCTCTGTGGTTGTGACAGCATCCACTGCACACACTGCACAAACCAACCTAGGGAGGAAAGGGTTTATTTAATCTTACAGCTTATAATCAGGAAAGGAACTGAGAGCAGGAACTCAGTACAAGAACCTGGAGGCAGGAGCTGATGCAGTGGCCATGGAGGAGTGCTGCTTACTGACTTGCTCTCCCCATGGTTTGTTCAGTCTGCTTTCTTACACAACTCAGGACCACCAGCCCCCACCCCGGGGGGGGGCGGGGAGTGCTCAACTACGGTGGACTGGGCCCTCCCATATCAACCATCAATCAAGAAAATGACCCATAGATTTGTTTACCAGCCAATCTGATGGAGCCATTTATTTTCTCAATGAGATTCCCTCCTCTCAGATGACCCAAGCTTGTGTCAAGACCACACACACACACACAAAAAAAAAAAAAAAATCAAGTAAAATAACTAGCTCCAGATGGTAAAGGGAATACAGTTTGGAGAAAAACAAGTAGACTTTTTTTAGTTCTAAATGAATTATATGCCATTTATGCCTTGTGATTATGGAGACAAACTGAAAGAGGAATGAGCATGAGGTGTGTGGCAACGGGGAGCTATCATTCCAAATTCTGATTTGCCATTTGTTAGCTTGTGATTGGTGGCAAGCCATTGGGCCGACCACAGGGGTATAGTGACATTAACTCTACTGAGCCTGTGACAATGTCTAGCATCTAATGAAAGAACAACAAAGAATGGATGTTGTACCAGGACAATTAGTGACAAGGTTCATCAGCCTCCAGTCTTTTAGTTTGTAGGAACACTTAAGATCGCTGAAGCTTTTGCTCAGTTTCCAGATCTTTTTTTTTTGTTGTTTGTTTGTTTCTGAAAAGTATTACACCGGTCCTTTTCCTGAACATAAGATGCCAAACCTTCTTTAAATTTTTTTTTTTTTTAAATTTTGGGGCAGGCAAGTGTGCATGTGCCATGGCTCACATGCAGAAGTCAGAGGATGGCTTTGTGAGAATAGTTGTGAACAGTTTCCATGACAACCAGACCCCTCACTGCCACTTCCTCAGAGACACAGTCCCTGGCCTCTATATCTTCAATTGCTTCTGTTTTCATTACCCTCTTTAGCCCTTATTTACTTCAGGGCATGTACACATGTTATTTTATACTTTCCCCTCAGTATTACAGAGAGTATGAATGGCTTAGTGGCTGTGTGTAGCATACATAACCTGCTATTGGCTTTATATTATCTCTAGATTTCTTGTTTGTTTGGGTTTGTTTTGTTGTTTTGGTTTTTCAAGACAGGGCTTCTCTGTGTAGCCCTGGTTGGCCTGGAACTCACTCTGTAGACCAGGCTGTCCTCAAACTCAGAGATCCACCCGCCTCTGCCTCTGTCTCCTAAGTGCTGGTAATAAAGGCGTGTACCACCGCTGACCAGATTATCTCTAGATTTCTTTCTTTTCTTAATTATTTATTTTTATTTTATGTGTGTTGGTGTTTTGTCTGCATTTATGTTTGTGTGAGGGTATTGGGAACCCTGGAACAGGAGTTACAGACAGCTGTGAGCTGCCATATGGGAATTGAACCCATGTCCTCTGGAAGAGCAGCCAGTGCCCTTAACTGCTGAGCCATCTCTCCAGCCCCATTTCTAGATTTATTAGCACAAGGAATATAGGGTAAATACTATGTACATCACTGGGATACTACACTATGGGAATAACAACAAAGAGAAATGTCTGTATATATTCAATGCTGGTGCAGTTTAAACTTCTTTTGGATTTTTTTATGCACATGAATGTTTTGCCTGCAAGCGTCTCTGTACCACAAGTGTGCCCAGTGTCTGTGAAGGCCAGAGGGAATTGTTAGATTCCTCTGAAACCGGAGTTGCAGATGTTTGTAAGCCACAACGTGAATCCTGGGAACAGAACTCAGGTCCTCTGCAAATGCAGCCAGTACTCTTAACTTCTGAGCCATCTCTCCATCCTGAGATATGGGTTGCTCATGTTCTCCTCTTTTAAGATTGATTGAACACATTTCTCTGCCCAAGAATAAAAAGTCTGAGGAAAGAGCCTTCCATTTCTATTCACTATCATCCTTAGCACTCAATAGATTCTCCAATAGTATTTTGAAAACTGAACACAGGGAACTGCATTCTCTAGAAAGAAACGATGCATTCACTGATCAGAACTACAGCTGATGTCATACCGTCCATCCCTGTGAGCACCATAGAAGCCTAGAAAGGCAGCTTGCTTGTGCAAAACAACCTTAGGGGCCCGAGCCAAGCATCCCTTTAAGTTGTTATGCTGGGTACCATTAAGGTTTTTGTTGTTTTTTTTTTTTATGGTTTATGAGGGTTTCTCTTATTTAACTAGGTTATAAAAAAGAGACTTCTGCCACGTGGTGGTGACGCACGCCTTTAATCCCAGCACTCGGGAGGCAGAGGCAGGTGGATCTCTGTGAGTTTGAGGCCAGCCTGGTCTACAGAGTGAGTTCCAGGACAGCCAGAGTTACAATAGAGAAATCCTGTCTTGAAAAAACAAATAATAATAATAATAATAATAATAATAATAATGAGGAGGAGGAGGAGAAGGAGGAGGAAGCACTGGTTATAGAAGAAAGAAAGGAAATGGCTACAAGATCTCTCTTAGTGTGTGTGTGTGTGTGTGTGTGTGTACCTACATGTGCAGGTCATATGTGGAGGTCAGAGGACAACTTGTAGAAGTCAGTTCTCTGCTTCCATGGGTCCAGGGGATTGAATTTTGGATGTCAGACTTGGTGGCAAGCACCTTTACCCACCGAGCCATCTTTATGATCCAGCATCTCATTTTTAGAGACTAGGATGAACTATCGCTCACTTGTAGGGTGGGGGGTGGATCACAGAATTTTGTCAATTCTCAAAGTTTTTGTTTGTTGGGTCTCCCCCCCACACACACACTCAGGATTTAAGACAATAAAATTGCTTGTTCTCCAGTCTTTAGTTGCTTCTATGTAAATACGTAGAAGACTCACAACGCAGGTTATTGATTAGTTTTTTTTCTGAAAAATCCTCCCAGGATTACGGCATCACGCCCGAATACATATGTAAGCGAAATGAGGACATAAAGAAAGCCCAAGAAGAGTATGATAATTATATCCAGGAGAACCTTAAGAAAGCAGCTATGAAGAGACTTTCTGATGAAGAGAGGGAGGCGGTTCTGCAGGTGAGCCTTCCGGGATTCACTCTAACTCTCTTTTCTCCCATTAGCTCCCACACTGAAGCCAGGATTTTGATTGCCATCAAAACAGTCCCTAGGGTTCTGGGAAAAGTGTGCAGAGTAAAGCTTACTCTTTGGAAAGGGAGAGAAAAAATAAACTGTAATACCAGGGATTTGTACAATATTTTTTCTACTTTGGTGAGGACCTGTTGTAAGCAAGCCCACTTTCTCCTACAACGAACTGGCATTTTAAAAAATAAGGAAAGTTACTTTCATTCACTAGATTTATTTTTGAAACTACTCACAAAGGAGGTATTTTTCACTAGATGGAGCTCTAGAATAATTGGAGGTGTCCCCAAACCATATTTTTTCTTTCCAATGATTCAACTATCCAAATTATTAAATAAGTCGGATTAAGTTTTACATATGTTTCCTCTATTTTGACTAAAAGGGCCATAAGACAAATTCTCCCTGGTGTTTAACTGAAGAGGTCTATCGGAAATGTGCAACATCAAGAGACGAGCAGGGCATGGCGCTGTCCGTTTGATGGAGAATTTATTAAGCTCTTGCTTGAACTCTTCTGCCGTCAGGCCGTTCCTTAAAGAAGTGAAATGATTCTTTTTTACATTTATCTTGAAAGCTTTATATGAGGCAATATCCAGTGACCTTATAAAACAAGAGGATCTGTTTGGGAAGATGCCTCAGTAGTAAAGAGCCTGTCCAAAAAATGTGGGGGCATAAAAAGTGGGGGACAGCAGTGCGTGTCCATGATCCTGGGGCTCCCATGCCAACATGGAAGGCCGTGACTGATAGGAGAGTCCCTGGAAGCTCATGGGCCAGTTAGCCTGGTCATATGCAGCAGCAAACAAGAGATCCTAACTCAAATGAGGTAGAAGGCAAGGTCTGACACCCGAGGTTGTCCTCTGACCTCCACGCAGGCCTCATAGTGCACACACGCCCATACTCATACACAGTGCGTGCCCGCACATGCGCACCACAAAAGTCAAATCCCTTTCTCTTACTAATTTTTGTTGAAAATGTGTCATATGCCATTGTAGATCCTTAACATTTAATCAACGTCATTATAATCACCAGTAAAAATTTATTAAATATCCATTTTGCACAATGTTAGGCTAAGCCATGAAGATACCACAAAGGGTATACGATGTATCTTTTCACTATAAAGACTGCTGTAATTTGATCGATGAGGTGTGATCTGTACAATGTACCTAGACAGACAGGCATGCATATTTGTGGGTGTGTGGGTCTCAGGTTTAAGACCATCCCAAGGTAGTAGTCAGAACCAAAGGATATAGCTCTTCAGTGGAGCTCCAAACTGCAGAGTGAGAGGCACCCAGACACCAGGTGGGGCTGAAGGGCGGGGGCTTCTCTGTTGAGGGGGGTGCCATAATGGAGTGCTGAAAGGGTGCAGGGGGTGGAGAGCTGGCAGGCAGGATATGGGGAATTACAGGTCATCTGGGGGAGGGGGGTGCTCTCAGCCTATTATTTTTCCATTAATACTTGGCTTCAGGAAGCACATGCCTCTGCAAAAGCCAGATCACTGTATCTGCATGATGCTGGAAAATGGGAGCAGGAAGAACTTCCTTAGTCCAAAGTCTCCCCACTCCAGTGCCTTCTGGCCATAGCAGAAACAGCCTTTGGCTGCCTCTTCTGGTCACCCCAGAACCTCCCTCTGATGCAGCAATGGCAAAATAGTGAATCCTTCATGGAATACCTCACTAGCCAGTGCCCAGCTACCCAATCACCAAGCCAACTGCTGTCCTGCTGTCAAGCCCTGGACCTTGTTTCCCACCCTGTTCAAAGCTACAGAGTTCTGTGGCACTGTGGTTGTATGCCCTGGGCTCCTTCTTCACCTGGAAGGGACCATGATCTAGTGATTCCAGACACCCCATTCTACAGGTGAGGAGATTAAATATAAGCACAGTAAGTGAATTCATCTGGACATTCATCCATTCCTCAATTTGTGGTCACCAATGTGTTTAGGTACAAGAGGGTAACACACAAAATAAACACAATCCTTATTCTAGTGAACACTTGCCTTTGGCCATATATTATCAAATTGACGAGTCAGGTCTAAAGTGACATTGAACAAAAACCCAGGGCTGGTGTTTTCCCCACCACAGACAAGATGGGTAAAAAGGGAAGTTGTGTCTGGGCTCCAGTAGGGAAATAGAAGGCAGACTCAGCTGGGGTTCAGAAGGGAGTTTTGGAAGGAACTGTAAACAGAAGTGAAGTCCAGTGAAGGGAACCAGCAGGGCCCTGACCCCTCCAAGACTTGGGGCAGATACGTCCACCTACAGACACAAAGGACGGTGAAGGATGGGGACAAAGGACCTGTAGTGTAACACTTGGAAGAAGTTTTTGTTACTCTGGTTTCTTTAAAAACACAAAATGGCATTTGGATTAGGTTTGCGTTCCCACCCCAGGTGTTAGGTATAGCTGTTTATGAGTAGGATTTGGAATGCTTGATGCAGGTGTCTATAATCTGGGTAGGTGCAGTCGTTCTAGCGCGTGTAGCTTCTTTTGGGGATTGCGTGCTGCATGGGTTTATGGGAACTTTCGGCTTAAGGTATAAAAGGTCTGAAGCCCCGAGAGTCGATGTGAGTGTTGGTTGGTGGTTCGTTGCTGGGGTTGTCATAGATAGTGTGTTAATTCTTAAAAGAACGAAAGGTTGGAGAGACTGAGTTTACAGACGGTGAGCTGAGATTCGAGTCTGACTAGTCAGCTAGTCCTCTTCAGGCTTAGGGGAGCCTAACAGAGGCTGTGAAGATTCCTACCTTTCTCTCATTCTATATCAAGGCCACTTGCAAAAGCAGTGAAGATTCTACCTATCCTTCCTCTCTTTCCCTAAGTAGAGGGTAAAAGACAGTGGTCTGCTACTGCAGGTCTGTCAGTGTTCTCAGAACTGAATGTGCTGGAGAGACCTCACAGTGCATGTAAACAGAGCTGCCGAGTGTGTCCATGAGTGCAAAAGACAAGGGGGAGGGGTCCAGCCCCCCCCCAGAGCTCCTTCAAACTCAGACAGCAGAAGGACAAAAAGATGGAGACCCCACAGGATCAGCTGCACCCTAGCTGTGTCAGAAGGCAGAGCAGGAAGGTGGAGAGTGTTTGGGGTCTGTGGGTTCAGTGACAGGAATTGGAGGGCATTTCTTATGGATCATGGCTTGCTATTTGAATTTTTACTTCATGAACAGTACTATTTCAGTACAAAAACAGGAGAAAGGAAAATGGAGGGGAGGAAAAATTTCTATTGCTACAATGGATAAAAGACCATTATAAGATAAATACAAATTAAAGCTCCTAAAAATAGCAAGGAGGCTACATCAACATGATGCAAAATTGTATTTAATCTCCATCCTTGGCTGTTGACTTTGATCCAAACACTGTTGTACATTCTAGAAATTAAAAGCAAACCACCCTTTAAAAAGGAATCCACGGCGGGAGGCGGGTGGATGTCCCTCTGGGACCTCAAGTATTATGAAAATATTCCCCAAGTCTTTAGAAAACCCTTTGATATTTGAAAGAGTATGAATGTATACATTTTCTGTCTATGATGGGCACCCCTGTGGTGCACTGTGGAAACATGTTCAAGTTTCATAATGGAGGACCAGGGGGACGAAGAGTCCCTTTGAGGAATTCTCTTCGGGATACAACCCATGTGCTATTAAAAGCTGCACTGATCCATCTCCCGCTTGAGAGAGTTAAAGTTAAACCTGGGTGATTATGGCTTCTACCTTTCGCTGTCCCAGATCTTTGGCTTATCCTGACTCACTAAGAGGCCCATCACCACTCCCATTTCTCCAACCAATGTGTCTTCTTTAGTGTATCCCATCTTCTCGTTGCTCTACCTAAACACAGAATTAAATCAGTGATACTTCATTCTCCCCGAATGGTGTCTACTTAGTGTTATTGTTATGTAAGATACTTCTGATCTTCTTTTCTTCCATTTATTTCACTTAGAGTACATTACTCACAAAAATTGACTATCATTGTGACATTTTTCATGCACGCACTACTGTGTTTTGATCATTCACCCTGCATTGCCTTCTCATGTCTCCTCCCTCTCCACTGATCTCCCTCCCCTCTCTATTTCCTCATCTGTTTGTTACCAGTGTCTAAGGTTATCATATATGCTGATGGTATTCGGTATGCAGTTCGTGCATATGCGGCCTTATGCTTTGTTCTAGCTTGCTCTCCTCCCCTATTGGCCTCTCCCACAGTCCCTGACCCACTCTGGCTACTCCTTCCATCACACATCGTCCTCCCTTCTGCTTTCATGTCAACCAGTAACTTTACCATCTCTTTTTACTGCTTTGTCTAAGCTCTCCTCCTCCCCTTCCCCTTCACAAGACTCCTTTCTGGTTGTATAACTTACACACACACACACACACACACACGCAACACACATATACATACATGCACACATATGTATAATTTTATGTCTACATTCTTTTTATAAGGGGAAATGTATATTTTTCCTTAAAAATCTTCCTTATTTCACTTAAAATAATAATTTTTGAGTGCTACCCATTCCTGCAAATGTTTCTTGAAGACTGAACATGCATGCTGTGTACATGTAATACATTTTTCTTATTCATCATTCTGTTGGCGGGCATCTGGGCTTGTTCCTTTTCCTAGCTGTTGTGAATACTGCCGCAATGAACGTGGAAATGCAAGGATTTCTGTACTGTGTTGGCTGTGAGTCCTGCTGGTACCCAAACAGGAGTGATATAGCTGTGTCACGTGATGTTTCTATTTTTAGAGAAATCCCTACTGTGGTTTCCATAGTGGCTGTGCCAGTTCATAGTCTTACCAGCAGTTTACAAGGATTTTTCTTCCCCACGTCCTCAACAGTATTGGTTGTAATTTATGTTTTTGATAGTAGCCATTTCAACAGGGTGAGGTGCGGTCTCAAAGTGATTTGAATTTGAATTTCTTTGATGGCTGAGGATATTGAACATGTTTTTTTTTTTTTTTTTCCCCAGGTATTTATTGCCAACTTCTGTATTTCTTCTTTTGAGAACTGTTTATTCAGTTCCTTAGCCACTGTACTGGCTGGATGGTTTGTGGTTGTTCTTGTTCCCCATTCTGAAGGCCGTCTCTTCACTTTGCCAATTGTTTCCTTTGCTATGAAGAATGTTTTTATACATTTTAATTTTATTTTGCATGTATGGGTGTTTTGCCTGCATGTATGTGTATGGACACCACAAACACGGCTGGTACCTTTAGAGGCCAGAGAGCGTCAACTCCCCTGGAACTGGAGTTACAGATAGTAATGAGCTACCATGTGGGAGCCAGGAATTAAACTCTGGTCTTCTAGAAGAGACTCTGAGGCAGCTCTCCAGACCCTGAAGAAGCCCTTTAATTTCAAGTAATCCCTTTTGTCAACTCTTGGGGTCATTTCCTGTGCTACTGCAGCCCTTTACAGAAAGACCTTGCCTCATCTGATATTTTCCATTTCCCTTGTATTTTTCTCCAGCCCTTTCAAAGTTCCAGGTCTTACACTGCTATCCCTTTGATCCATTTTGAATTGGTTGTAGCATGGTGTGAGTAGTTTCATTCTTCTACACAAGGAAATTCCATTTTCTCAGCACCGTTTTTTTAAGAGGCTGTCTATTTTTCAGTGTATGTTTTTGACACCTCTGTCAAGAATTAGGTGGTTACATCTCTGTAGGTTTATTTCTGGGCCCTCTATTCTATCGCATCAGTCTGCGTACATGCTTTTGTGCCAGGACCATGCTGTTTTGTCCCTATGGTTTTGTAATGTAATTTGAGATCAGGTATTGAGATTCCTCCAGCATCACTCTTTCTGATAAGAATTGTTTTGGTTATTCAGGGTCCTTGAAAATTGGAAACTGACATATGATCAGAGGTGGAGGCAAGGAAGCAGAGTCCACTGAGCTTGTAGAGTCCCGTCCTTCCCCAGTTTTATAGTTGCTGCATCTACATTGAAAAACTGCAGGTGGTCAGCAGGTCTATCTTTACATCAGTGACTTTTCTTTTCTCATCAGGAATCTGCTTTTCAGCCCGAGGGCTGAGCAGTTCTCTCACCCTTCAGCTACATCCTGGGTTGCATTCCTGGGGTAGCTAATGTTCTAGTTAGGTCTCCCAAGTGTGGGCATATATCCCAAATATCTGTGGGAGTGTGAGAAGCAAGCACAGCTCTGAGATCTGGTCAAGCAGAAACTGTCTTTATAACCTGGAAGAACTCTTGAGTACTAACTGCCTCATAGGAGGGAAGTAAGTGGATGTTGGGTATATAGATCACGCCTGGAACTCGGGTTTCTGGGCCTGTGTGGGTCAGTAATGGTAGTCCGGAGGTTGATCAGACTGAGAGCTCTCCGACTGCAGAGCTATATTCTCTGTGGAGGAGGTTTGTTCCTGGCCTCCAGGGTCAGATCATTCTTCCCCATTCTCTTCCCCTCCCAGCTTCCTGTCACCTACAGCCTGAGCTTATCAGCATCCAGCCTGCTGCTTTCTACTTCTGCCTCCAGAGCCTTCCCACACCCTTGGGGCCGCAGCAGGCCAAACTGCAGCTCCCAGGCCTGTTCTCACGCTTCAGGGAAGCTTGGTTTCTAGTAGGTTCTTGCTCAAGATGCTGCCCGTTGGCTTCCCTGAGTCACTCAGAGTGACACCATGGGGTTTCTCACCGTCTCACTAAAACCCACAGATAGAATTGCAGCTCATGGATGCTGCTTGGGCTTGTTCCAGTGGTGGGACTTCCTGTCACCCGGGTGGCTCACCTTTTAGAAATGGTGTCTGCTTCCTCTCACCGTGCCAAGGATGCTGTATGACTGAGCGCAGCTTTCTCCTAATCCATGTTGCAAATTTTCCCCTGCACTTCTCGGGGAACCTTTTACTTCCTTTATGAGTTTCCAGAGCTCTTTCTTTCGCTCTTCAAAACAGAGTCTACTTTTTTCTTTGTGTATGTGAGTGTGGATACATGTGAGTATGTGTGTGTGTGTGTGTGTGTGTGTGTCGTGCATGTGTATGTGTGTCTTCATGTAATATGTGTGTGTGGGTTAGAGGTCAATGTGGGGTGACTTCTCTCACCATCTACCATATCTTTTGAGACAGGGTCTCTCACTGGACCTAGAGTTTTCCAGTTCAGCCAGGCTGGCTGATCAGCAAGCTCCCAGTATCATCTTGTCTCCACCCCACCCCCAGGACTGGAATTACACACACGTGTGTAAATAAAATGATCTACGATCTCACAATGAATCAAAAGTGCTAATTCATAAAACTTCACTGAACAAATTCAATTAGTTTAAGACCATATTGTCAGCGGAGCCCCCGGTGCACTGTGTTGAGAAATGTAACCAAGCAAAGATGGAAACTGCATTTATAGCTCCTAAGAGATCCTTAATTTTGAATTTGTTGATTTCAAAGACCATAAAACATTAACTACGTTATTGAATTAGCATATGCTCTACATTTAATGACACTCCAACGGTGTCTAGAATACATTAACAAGAAGTATGGCTCTTCTGACTATGTGGAAGACAGTTTATTCTTTGTGATATGTTGAAAAGGTATATAAAAGGTCATTATAAAATTTGATTTTGATATTTTTCTTACAATAACATTTTGTCAGATAAAATATGAATATGCCAAAATCCAGACTTCTAATGTGACTTCTCTGTTGAAGAATAAGGAGAAAACAGAAAATTCTGGGCAGGGGAGGTGAACTGGGGGTAGGGGTAGTTCAGGTGATAAAAGGCTTACCTTGTGAGCATAGGGACCTGAGCTCGACCCCCAGAACCCATATACGGATGCCAGGGATGGTAATGTGTGCTGTGATCCCAGAAGTAGTAAGGAAGGAACAGGTAGCTTGCTGAGCTCCAGGCCAATAAGAGGTCCTGCCTTAAAAGAGTGAGGGATGATCCTGAAAATGACAGATGAGAATATCTTCCAGCTTCCACTAACTTGTCCACACACATGTCCACGCACCCTCACAAATATACATGTGCACACACATAGATACACCTGCATTAGAAAGTAAAACTTTTCTAATGAATTTATGAAAGTCTTTCAACTTTTACATGGGGAAATCCATCTTCAGAGTGTTGATTTTTTTACCAAAGCATTTTGCTATGAGCTTGGCTTCACAATGCTCATCACTCTGCATTTGCATATGAAATGCTAAAAACAAGTTACAGCCTCACTGAAGCAAGTAAATATTCCCAGAGGGAACAGAGCAGGCAACAGAAGGCAGGGCTTGGCTTCTGCACTGTACTTTCTGTTACTGTGGCCAAGTCCCCGACAACTGTGTTATCGTTTCTAAAGTTGCTTTCAACAGCCTTTTTCAACTACTCATTCTCTGTTACTGGTACAGTTTCATCACCGTTTTCTTCTGCAGTGGACGTGGTATTTCAAGGTGTCTTTATCATTTGCAGGGGCTGAAGAAGAACTGGGAAGAGGTGCACAAGGAGTTCCAGTCCCTCTCGGTCTTCATAGATTCCATACCAAAGAAGATTCGCAAGCAGAAGCTGGAAGAAGAAATGAAGCAGCTGGAACATGACATCAGTGTCATCGAGAAGCACAAGGTCATCTACATTGCCAATAAGTGAATGGATCCTCGCAGTACAGAAACAGGAGGGAAAAAAACCCATAGAAGACATCAAGATAAACCCACGCTTTTCAAAGAGGATTATGAAGAGAATAAAACTTTTTCACCAAAAATGTAGGCAATGTTGAAAGAATAACTGAATTATGCACTTGTACTAGAGAAAACTTTCTCCTCCAGTGTCAGCAGTTCTACTTATAAACGAATCATTAAAGTTTGACGCTGTATTCCAGGTCTGTAGTGTATAATGTCAGTGGTAACATTGTGTACTTGTTTCTCATAAACATTAATTTTGGATCTTGAGAAATAAAAACATTTAGCATTTCAGGTTTTTTTTTTTTTTTTCTTCTTCTTCACTGGGTGAACCAAGAGCACAGTTCAGAAAACCACGTGTGTCAATCAGATATTGGAGAGTGTGATTTCCTGTTACTCTGAAGTGCTTCCTGATATGGCTTCCAAACTCCAGGGATTTGAAACACGTATTCTCAGGGTTCCTGTGTTATTGTAACTACTCCTCACTCTAAATATTCTCAATATCTACAACACTATACATGATAAGAGGTTTATTTAAAGGAAGAAAAATTAAGAAGATGATTTGTGGAAGGCTCCAGTGAGAATGTACCCATCTGACAAACTTGATTTAAGGTAAGGCAGAGCATTAGCTCAGAAAACTAAAAAAGCATGCATGGGGCATGGGGGAGAGGAGAAGACACGTGGGGCATGACACTTGGAAATTCCCAGCACGCCAACAAAAAGGGAGCAGAAATGAACATGAGCAAAAAAAAAAAAAAAAAAAAAAAAAATGCAAAAGCCCAATATCCAATATCCTGATTTCCAAAACTGGGGTACATGATTCACGATGAATATTTCACTAAGCTGGGGTCTGTTTTAATTTGGGTCCTGTGGTGTAAATATGGATTTTGTGAGTCCCAAAGTTACTTTTCCTAAGATTACACAACTTAATAAGCAACAGATTTATGTACCTAGAGATGCCTTCAATTCTAAGAAACAAATCTACACATACCTAAGAAAGAAATGACTTTTTTCATGAAGTTTTAAATTAGGAAACCTTGGCTGGGCATCAGTACTGCAAACCGTCAGAGAAATATAGCTTATTGTTATTTACACTGGGTTCCCCCCCCCCCAGGAAAAATGCAACAGTCTTTTTGAAACATTTTACATGCACAGAATTTAAGAAGTCATTAAAAATCTTGTATACTAAAATTAGAGAAAAATGTTTATATGTCACTATTTTTGAAAATTCATTTTAAGATGTATGAACTTCTTAATTCCTTTATTAACCAAGGGCAAATGTAAAATAGAAGACAGTGCATGACAAATACAAATGATGTTACCTGGCAAATTCCCACTTGTCCAGCTGAGAGCTGCAATAATAAACCCCAAAGGAACTAAGTAACCATAATAGAAACCCAATCCCAATCCCACAGTTCTGCTGTGCTGTAAGTAAGTCAATAGAAACCCTTTTCACATGTTCAGAACCTCAGACTTACCGGGTAGGAAGGTTCCATCTTATGCAGAGAGCAAAGGACCAGAGACCAAAGAACCACAAACTAATCTGTCTACAGATGTTGAGTACTATTCCAAACCCGCATTGCTTAAGTCAACAATTACAAATCAATCCTAATCAAATAAAGTTGTTACTCATTTACATCGCTACCCAGTGAATGAGGGAGGAAGTACTTGCTTTGGTCTAGTGGCCTCCTGTGATCACCAGCCTTCTCTTCTAAGGTTAAGGTTAAGATGTTTGGGGTCAGTATTCTGTTAATGAATTGCTTACCATGCAGATTCATTTTCAAATGTAGTGGAATATTTGAACCTATCTCAAGATACTTTAAAGTTGTGTGCACTATCTGTGCAGTGAATGACTAATTGTTTGCTGTATGTTCCTGTAACTTGAAGTCAATTACTACGTCATCATCCTGAGGTGCTGACAGGATGGTTAGCTTCTACGCTGTAGAAGCCAGCTTCATGAATGTGAGAAGGCTGCAGCTTTCTGCTGTTCAGAAAGTTGCTTGCTCTTTGTATTTTGGTACTCAAGTAGGGGTCTGCTTCTGATGCCTGTTCAAAACCCTTGGATTGAGCAATTGATGTTCACATTTACCTTGCTCACTGAGATCTTAAATGTTAAAGACATTTGATTGTGTTATTGCTAATGGAGGGACCTTATTATGGCCTTTCCCTCAGCCTAAGCACTGGATGAGGAGCACCTCGCCCAGGGCCTTGACTGACTTGCCCATAAATTGCCCATATGTTGTACTGTTGAGGTTCTGTTCATTATACAAATAAGGCCTTTGTGTCAGTAAGGCAGAGCTTTCAATTAATAAAACTCCTGAGAGATCATGATGTTGGGGTTCAGTCCATCACAGAGGCAGGTCCCTTTGTCTAAGTAGTTCAGACTTCACATCTCAGAGCTTGTCTTTTTGTTTTCTTGAAACTACTCAAGAATATTCAAATATTTCAAAATC
Organism: Cricetomys ansorgei; assembly: GCA_026225945.1. NCBI lineage: Eukaryota > Metazoa > Chordata > Mammalia > Rodentia > Nesomyidae > Cricetomys > Cricetomys ansorgei. The sequence continues at coordinate 22,440 of JAMJFZ010003458.1, forward strand.
AGTAGCAATACAAAAACAATTCTGATGATTTCAGCCTTGGAAATGTTCCACTCTGGAGTCATGAGTAGGAGTAATTAATGATAGTCATGATTGAGATAGTCTTAAATGTTAAAGAGAAGAAAAACTGATTTTTAAAAAGGGGGTTTTGGGTTTTGCTCAACTTTGTAATTGTTTACTTAAAAATTATAGATCATTTTCCATTTCCCAGAATGTTGTCTCAGATTAACTTGTTACCTTATTGTATACTGTCTTCCTACAGAAATTTCTCCCATCATGCTTGGGAAGAGCCATCCTGCCATGAACTGTCAACCTTTGGGTGGCTGCAGTATGATGGCTCCCCATCCGCCATTCCTGACCAGAAGAGAGGCAGACACCTGCCTCAGGCAGTTGGACACTGAGTCAAACTCTTGCCCTTAATTGTGAATTAAGAGACTCAGAGACTAGAATCACTGAGGAGCAGACAGCTGTTTAAATGTCCACACCATTGTCTCATTTGACTTGCCCGTGTTTCTGCTCTAAGACTATTGAGAAGAACCAAGATTTAATGTGACTTGGACTCTTTTATAGACTTGACTTTCAGCGCTTGAAATTCTGCCCTTTCTTGCCACTGTAAAGGACAATCCTCTGAGCTCTCCAAGTGTGGTCCCCTCTGCATAGAGCAACTCTTTCCCTTCTCACTGTCTGTAATTCTGTTTGGCAAACCCTTAGTCTTCAAGAGTCAACTCACATCATTTCACTGTAACACTGATTCCTTTGAAATCTGTTAATGCATTGATCCTTCTGCATTCTAAGTGTCTGGATATTTGCCCATTTCCCATGAAACTGGAAACTTCTGGAAGGGAAGAGGCTGTGTCTTTTCGTCTGCATGTTTTAGAATCTAAAGATAGTTACTAAATAGAAGGTTCTCAAACTTCTATATTAGAGGCCAATGAGATGGCTCCATTTAAAGGTGCCTGCAGCCAAGACTGATGAGTTCAATCCCCAGGACCCACGTGATAGAAGGAGAGATCCGACTTCTGTTGTCCTCTGATCTTCACATGCACACAGTGGCTCCTGCATGCACATCACACACACAATAAGTGTAATAAATTATCTACTGAATAAATTCGTGAGTAATATTCCAACATGTATATTAGTTACCATTTGACTTTATTCTGATGACCTGAATCAGACTTTGAGAATAGAGGATTTTTCTGTGGTTGTTTTGTTTGTTTATTGGTGTTTGTTGTTGTTTTTGTTGCTGTTTGGAGTGTGTGTTGTTTGGTGTGTGTGTGTGTGTGTGTGTGTGTGTGTGTGTGTGTGTGTGTGTGTGTGTTTTCTACTTAGCAAACTAGTGCTGAAGAGGCTAAGACCTGGAGTCAGGAAGACTCAGGTCTGCAGCTGAGATCATCCCCTGACTTTGCTCTGAAAACCTTCAAAGCCATGTTTGCCTTCTCTGTAAAACAGAATAACCCAGAACTCTGCTTTACATAGCTATGACTAGTGTGAAGGAAATAAAATGTGATGCCATAATTCCTTTCTTGTGGAAAGACAGTGAATTACTGCTGTGGTTTATTAGAATTATCAGTTCTCTGTTACTTCTATTCAGTTGATGCTGAGCCCATCCACATACTGTCAATAGAACTTCCCCATCCAGGAAGAAGCAATTGCAGTAAATAACCTAAGATTATCCCAGCCTGGTTAATCTCTCAAGTGAGACCTGTAGATGATAGTGATTCTTTAATAACTGACCAACATTTGACAAAACTTTTTAAGATACTCAGTGCAGACATTCCAAAAAGAAATACAATCTTAAGTTAGTAAAAGTGTCAAAGAGACACTGGATTGGAAGGTTTTCAAGGTTGTCTACAGTGAAGCCCATCCCATGGGCAGCCAAGATGGCTCAGTGGTCAAAGTCACTTCCTGAAAGACTGATGACCTGAGTTCTGTTCTTGGGACCCACATAGTAAAGGGAGAGAACTCACTGCAGAAAGTCATCTGTTGTGAGGCTGTCTTAGAGCTAAGAGTGAGTTGAAGCTGGCCTTGAACCTCGGATTTTCTCATCCTGAGAGCAGTAGGAGTTTGGTTGCTCCTTATTTTTAGCCCTGGCCAGAACCCACCTAATTATTAAACACTGCCTGCTTCACAGAAGGTCATTAGCAAAGGAATGTGGCTGGGTTGAGGCTTATCTGCACTGTAGCTGGAAGCCTAGGGATGCCCATTTACTAACAAGGTGCCCTCGCAGGACCTTGATGCTTAGACTTGAGCTCCACATTCAGATGAGGCTACTCCAGTATCCTTGTCTTAACCAATGGATCCCATCCCTGGGTACCAATGACCCTCCCCTACCTCCGCCATATAATTTTCTATCCAAAGTGAAATCATCAGCAGAGTGAATCTAATGAAACTATTGTTTCATAATGAGATACTTTACATCTCTCTCTCTATATCCACTATATGCGTATGTATTAAAGTCCATCATAATTGGTGGATAATACATATACACTATATATTACACATATATACAACATTATATCATACTAGAACATAGTACATAGCATCAAACAATATGGCATATGGTGGAGCACAGCTCCTAAAGAATGAGAGAACAAATCCCTATTCCTAACAGGAATACTTACACTGGTAAATGATCCATCTTTTGGCAAGTTTTCTGATCTTCTAGATTGTGATAAAACACAATCAAGTACCTTTAACACAGGAATATTTCTCCTCTAGGAATGTTTGTTTTATAAATAGCCATATGCATAAAATATATTTGGGAACGTATATCAGAAGTCGGATACTGTTGCTACTTTTGGGAAGGGGGATTTCATAGCTATAGGAGCATGACACCTGTTTATGTCTTTTCAACATAAGAGAACCTGTGGCTGTAGAAACCACGACTACCTTAGTCACACTGTGTTGAGTGTTCCTGATGAGATTTTTGCAACCATCTGAGATCTTTCCAAATCCTGCTGATGGGCATCAACGTGTCAATTGCTTTCTATATTTAAAGTATTAAGAGGCTACTCAAATTTTTTTTTTTTATTTCAGCCCATCTTCAGAGAAAACACCATAGAATCTTACCTGTTCACTTTCATCTCTCCTTTCCATGGAAACTGCACACTCCTTGTTTGAGCTCTTCTCTTTAACATGATTTTGCTAAAAGTAACAAGGAGCAGCCGACCTGCTGCAATGTTCTGAGTTTTTACAACCAGGTCCTTGGGTCGATAGGCACATGGATGCCCTTCTGTGGCAGTTTTGCCAAGGAATAACAAAGGTTAAAAGCTTTCTTGTCTACCCTCAAATCTTTGCTGTGTACTACTGTATTCAGAGATGATTAAGAAACCAAATTCTTCTAAGATACAAAAATCCTACCAAGTCTTGACTTCAGTAGGATTCTGTCCCAATTATGTGATATGTGTATATGACCTGAAGTAACAGGATAATAGAAGTCTGCTACTGAGTGCTCAAGGTTTCCTAGTGACCACTGGAGTTATCCAGCACAAAATCAACGATCTCATTCCAAGTTTCTTTTTAAGCAAGTCAAACAAACAAACAACATGAAACAGAGGACCCCACAACAGTTTTCATTTCTCCCTATTTCCTCACTTTTCTGAGGCCAGCAACAAAGACAAACCTTAATCTCGTCCCACCCATGGCCTGTGCTGTTTTGGACTATGGACTATCTTGTTGGCTTTGAGAAGATAGTCCATATTTTTCCTGGATACGCTCTATGGCTCCACACAGCCAACAGGCTTGAGGTCCAGAGCTCCCTGGAGGCCACATGTGGTTTAATCTGGACAAATCCTTTGAAATAAATTCCTGGCTTTCCTTCAGGATTGTTAAGCTGACAGGCAGCTGCCACCCACATAGAAAGATGATGTCCAATGCTGGCTAGCACAGGAGGGCTGAGGGTATAAACGACATAAATCACGAGGCTGGTGAGTTGACTCTCCAACTACAACACCCTCAGGATTCGGATGGCTACTCCACTGGAATGTCACACTGCTGCTGTTCTTCTGTAATTCACCCAGAGATTTTTTTTTTTTAATTGCTTTGACACGCCCTTCAGGGTATTAAAATACAATAGTAAATTCTAAAAAGCTCTGTTTCTTATAGGTTTATTTCCTGACTTAAAAAACACAGGGGAAAATGTACCAAGATTCTAAGTCTTCAAATTGTGTACTTAAGCCAAATAAGCTAATGGCAAATGGCCGTCATATATTTTTAATTTGTTTTAAGTTCTAAAAAAAAATTAAGCATATGATATATGATCCAAGATTTTTTTTAAACTTAATCCGAATGGTTAAATTAAAAAAAAAAAACAAAAAACAACTTGTGTGATCCTAATATGGTCCCAGTATCGTTTCTGGGATTTGAGGTGTACCTGTAATTGAGTTCTCATATGGCATTTTTCTTCCTTCTTTTCTCCCTTTCTTCTTCTCACCTAAGTTTCTTTTTCTCTTAAAATGGAGGTGTTCTTCATGTAAGTAGAGTGCAACAGGAATGAGCTGTCAGGCAGTCCTCATAATGCACACAGCAAGGCCGATTTCCTTAAAGCCAAGTTTGAACTACTGTTAAAGTGCAAACGTCTGATTTTAAAGCTCGCACCAGACTTCAAGTGTTCTGACTCACCCATCCATTTCATAGAAAATGAGTTTTCAGTCATATATTTGCTAATACTTGGAGGGGATTGTAGGGAGTTTGAGTTTCTCCAGATCTCTGGATTGTGTTCAGTTTGCTGTTCTACCATGGGCCCTAAGTGCTCCCCCTTTGTCTATTAGTGTTCCTTGCATGTCTGTACCCCACTGAGTCTGAAACATCATTATAGGAAGAAGTACAGCTATTTCACGTGCCACAAAGGAAAAATGTTCATCTAGCGAAACGTCACAATGTTTCCTTGGCTCTTTGAGATTGCACCTTATATTTGTCGCAAATGCTCTTTTCGGCTGAAGACAGCTGGTATTTCTGTATTATTGTGTGGGCCTAGAAGGTTAAGGGTGAGTGAGCCTATGTTTTTACATCGGCAGTGGGTGAATGCTTATCACTCTGCTGCAGAGTCAGTATTTCAGCACATGCTCCATGCCAGCCAGCGTGTTGGTGACACAGTTCGCCACATGGAAAACCCAGGCAGCACTTCTGTGATTTCATCCCAAGCTGCTTCTTCCCCTCTGCAATTGATGATACTGGGGTTTCCTCTGTCAGTAACCACTTCCTTCAGTTAACACCAAACTTTGTCATTGAGAAATTTTCTTCTCAAGAATAAGCAGCAGTACAGCCTTTTGTCTAACATCTTAAATGTCTGTCAAAGTCAGTGTGCACAGAGAGCCGGCTGCTGACAAATCAAAGGAACGATGACCAAGCTCACCCATGTGCAGCTAATGTCACATACATCATAGCTGGCATCTTGACAAGGACTACGAAACATGATCAGATCTAAACCAGCTGTACACACTCCACTAAGGGAACGGTGCACTTTTTTCTATTTGCTTGTTTTGGTGATACTAAGGATTGAACCCAAGACATTGGGTATTCTATCACTAAGATAAATGCCCGATCTTTTTTTTTTTTTCGTATTTCGAATTTTTCATGTTAAGGCAGAATTTATGAAGTTGCACCAGCTTTTCTTGAATGGTCTTCCTGTATAAGCTTCCCAAGTAGCTGGGATTCCAGCCCTGTGCTACCAGGCTCAGCTGAGACTGTGCATGTTAAGAAAAATGGAGAGTGTTGATAGTGGTGCACACTTTAATCCCACATATGAGAGGCAGAGGCAGGCAGAGTTTGAAGCCAGCCTGGTCTACAGAGTGAGTTCCGGGACAGCCAGAGTTACAACAGAGAAACCCTGTCAAACAAAAAAAAAAAAAAAAGGAGAGGAAAAGGAAAGAAAAACGGAAGTGTCGCTTAAAGTTGGGCGTGATGGGGCACATCTGTAATCCCAGCATTCAGGAGGCTGATGAAGGAGGATCACTCCAAGTTTCAGGCCAGCCTTACATGAGACCCTGACTCAAAAACACAGAAACAAACACAGACACACCTTGCTGAGAGCCAGCTCCCCCAAGCCTTCCAAAGTGAAATTCCATTTGACATGTCATCTTGTTCACAGACCCTCCTTCCACCCACCCTGCCATACACTGCACGTGGTCCCTCCTTCAGAGCAAGTCCTGTGAGCCAGGGCAGGAGAGTCTTCTACCTAGAGTGCTCTCAGGACTGGGTGATGGGAAGTTAGGACTGCATTAAAAAAAAAACCAAATTCAGTAGACATCCCAAGGCTGCTTTAGCGCTGGTTTAGGAAAGTTCTAGTGTGAAGTTTGGATGTGCAAACTTTCTTCCCACAGCTAACACTTATTTCAGACCGTGTTCAAATACACAATCAGATGGATTTGACTTCCAACCAATGTGTAATTTGTGTAGCTTAGACATTTGTGTGGAAATTTACAACAGCGATTATCCTTCCGTTCAATGGGGGAACGTTTCGTTTCTATGGCAACTTTCTAGACCATGTATACTTACATACTTACTATACTTCTAAAGTATGCAGCCTGTCCTTATGGGAGTACACATGGTCTTGAAAGGACTTCTTGCCTATCAATAAACATTCATTTTTTTTTTATCCTTTTCACCGATTTCAGAATAAAATAAAACTTTGTAAGACTTGCTAAGGAAGAGTTTCAGGAAATGAGAACCATGAGTGACTCGGCCCTTTGCAGCTGTCATGGGAGAGTAGCTACTTGGTCCCCAAGTGGTTTCTGGGAACGCATGCCCAGTCTCTGCATAGCTGTATTTCTCCCAGACTCTGTATTTTCCGAGCGTCGTCATGCTTGCTCTGTTTGGGACGTTGCTATGCAAAACGCTATAAAACAGTAGAGTTGTTTTTTGGTTTTTGGTTTTTTTTCCTGAGGCAATCAAGAGCTTAGCAGATGCAAGTTTAGGATGATACAAACATTTCTTAGAACAGTTTTAGAGTTCCTTGGGGAATAGGATAAGAATGTTCACGATAAGAAAGGATAAAGGCCTAAATTGTCATTCCACATGAAGGAGCTCACCGAGCCAGCAGCTCTGGAGCTATTGACAGTACTTTAGCAGCAGTTTTAAAAACTGCTCTCATTTGGATTTTTGCAAACAAAGGCCCTTCTCAGTTTTCTTCTCAAACTCGGTCTCCATGGGCCTTCCCCTTTACAAATCACGCCATACCGCCTTCCCAGGGCCACAGAGTGAATACACTAGGACTGCAACTTGGGATGTTTACTTTTAAAATGTCGTAGCTTCATTTTCCACCGTTTCTTACTATTAGACATGGATTTTTTCCTTCCAAGTTTACTAGTAGGTTCGTATGGATGCTGTGGTTCCTTGGTAGACTAGTTCAGGAAGTACTGAGAAACGTGTCCATTGTGTCCTCAGCAAACATGGCTTACAGACTCTAAGATCCTGAGTCTCCACATCCACAGAGATAGTGTGAGCTTAATTAAGAACTGGACTGAGGGCTGGAGGATGGCTCAGTGGGTAGGATCATTGAGCATAAGGACCTGAGTTCAATTTCCCTGTACTCACAAAAAAAAAGCGGAGAGTGGGGGCTGGAGAGATGGCTCAGCAGTTAAGAGCACTGTCTGCTCTTCCAGAGGTCCTGAGTTCAATTCCCAGCAACCACAGTGTGGCTCACAACCATCTATAACAGGATATGATGCCCTCTTCTGGCATGTGTACATGCAAAAAAAGCACTCACACATAAAATACATGAATAAATAAATCTTTAAAAAAAAGCCGGGTGGTGGTGGTGGTGGTGGTGGTGGCACACACTTCTAATCCCAGCACTCAGGAGTCAGAGGCAGGCGGATCTCTGTGAGTTCCAGGCCAGCCTGGTCTACAGAGTGAGTTCCGCGATAGCCAGAGTTACAACAGAGAAACCCTGTTCAAGAAAAACAAACAAAAAAAAAGTCATAATAATGAAAACTGACTCAAGTTGCCCTCTGGTCTCTGTATTCACACTGTGCAAGTACATGCACAAACACACACACAATAAATAACTTTAAAAAAAGTGGGGTGTGAGCCTGTGACCCTAACACTGTGGGGAGATGGAAACATGAGCATCACTGGGGCTAGTATCACATTAGCTCCAAATTTAACCCAAAACCTTCTTTCAAACGTATAAGGGAGTGATAAATCAGTGTATCTGATATCCTTCTTGGCACATGTGTTCCTCTTACACTAATGAACACACCTGTGCATATAACACACACACACACACACACACACACACACACACACACACAGAGGTGTCATTATTTATGATTTCACTTCTGTGACCGCAAAGGTGAGGGTTAGCGTCTGTCCACAGAAGTCTCAAGTAGCTTATGGGACACCCGTGTGATGTCTGAGTCGTCAAGCACCCTGCCCGTTTTCATCCCATTACTACAGTGCCCAGCATCCCATCATCAGATCTTTTTTTGGCTACTATAAATTCACTTATCCAAGTGGGCCCCAAATAGAATCAGAGGCAAATAAAAGAGTGGAGACCAGGTTGGGGGCTGAGGAAAGTCACAGCTGCACAGTAACATTGAGCGAGGCAGGTGTACAACACCGAGAGAAGGTCTTAGACAGCAAAGGTATCTAAGAGGACACTTGCCCCTTGGTGAGCAAGAGGCACTGCCTCTTCGAGAAAGGGAATGGTTAAAAGCATGGGGGGCTTTTCTTGCTTCCTCAGTTTACCATGTTTACACCACAGTACAACATGCTCCTGTGTTTTCATACCTCATAGACAGGAACATCTCAGAACAGAGCGACTTCTACTCTGCTTTCCCTGTGCCGGCCCTGAAAAAGAATTCATGCAACAAACAAAGGAAGGGGCCCACAGAGGACATTCTCCCTCTTGTCTTGGGAAAATCTGCTCCCTATATCAGAAGCCCAAGATCTTCCTTGCAGATAATCTTTTAAAATCTGTAACAGGAGCTAGAGAGATGACTCAGAGATGAAGATTATTTGTATCTCTTGCAGAGGACCTGGGTTTGGAATCCAGCACCCACATGGTGGTACATCAACCATCTGTAACTTCAGTTCCAGGGGATTTGACACCCTATTCTGACTTCCATAGGTACTAAACACACATGTGCTGCACACACATATATGCATGCAGACAAAACACTCAGACAAAGTAAAACAAATAAATCATTTTTAAAAAAGTCTTTAATCTACAGCAATTTCTATTGGCATTTTTCATTCCTTGCAGCTCCCTGGAGATGGTCAGAGTTGCCAGGCTCCTTGTCTAGAGGAATCTGTTTTCTAGAAGAAATCTGCTTCAATTTTGGGTGTGTTGAACTATAGTTATTTGGCCAGGTTACATCTGTAGCTATATTATATCTGCATCTATACAAGAGAGTCAGCATAACTACAGAAAATTCTATTGTAGAATATAGAATTAAGTCAAGAGATATACAATGAGAAAGAGTAGACTTAATGAAAGAAAAGTCATGATCTTTCAAACCCTTCCTCCACAGTGAGTGCTGAGCCTATTTGGAGGGTTGTTTTCCTTAGGACAACACCAGGCTTTTCATCATTTCTTGGCATGGCATCCATTTAGGTCAGCCCAGGTGGTACCAGCTGCACACAATGAAAGAGATCACACGGTTTCATTATGCAAGTAATGACAAGAGGAACGAGCTGTCCAACCCAGCTGGATCCATCGCTGACACTCTCTCATGTTTTAATGTGCACAGCACATAGTCACAAATGCACACACACACACACACACACATACAGATACTCACATATATACACCCATTACATATATATAAACATATATATATATTACATATATATAAACATATCTTCACAAAGACACAGGTACACATACATACACTTATCTGCACATGGACAAACACAGAGACACACATATGAATATGTGTGTGTGCATACACACAGACACACACACACACACACACACACACACACCAATAGAAAAGTTCTGAACTTGTAGAGGCAGAACTTGCCCCTGTACCTTATGGATTTCAGGTTCTTCCTGGCCTATTATGTTGCTAAGCAAAATGATGGGCCTTGTTCATGTAGGGAATCAATCTGCTTATTAAATTATGTTAAAATAACACAATGATTACATGTTTCAAAAGCTTTACACAGACAAAATGAAACAACAAATTGTTGCATTTTTGTTTATAGAAGTAATAGACTTACAAAAGGCTTTCTGGGGTCTGCATCATTTGAAGAGCTCAACCTAAAGTAATTCAGTCCTCTTAATCTATTATGCAAGTTTGTTTATCTTTCTATTTTACTAACAGGGAAACTGAGGCACAGAGAGGTTTTTTTTTTTTTGGAATTGTTGGGATCTCAACATTAATGGTTAGCTACATAATGTTGATTATTATTAAGGAGAGTATTGATGCCCCTAAGTAAACATACTCAGGCTCCTTAAAGGGACCTAAGTACCCTTCCTAAGGTTTCCTGGTCCACACTCCATGCATTCTCTCCCCTGGCATTTGTGGAGCAGCATATTCTAACTGAGTGAAGTTGAACAGACAAATAAGGAAAGGGTGTGAGGGAACCTGACTGGCAGCACAGGCTACTCAAGGGGCGCTGGGAAGTAGCTCAGAGGAAGGTGTTTTAATGTCCAAAAAATAGACCCATTGGGGAAAAGAACTGAAGAAAACTGCACAGTTCAAGAGAAAGTCAACAATGCTTTCAAAGCCAATTAGAAAGCTGCACACACAATCTCATGGGATCTCTTGTTTATTGGGCACCTGACTATTCAGGCTGTTGTGATTTGAATGTAAATGGCCTTCACAGGTTCACACGGTTGACCATCAGGTCATGAGAACTGAGGAGATTCTGGAGCCTTTGGGGAGTGGAACTAGCAGAAGCAAGTATCTGAGGGATGAGACTTGACTTTTACGGCCTGGCCCCATTCTCTGTACCTTTTGTCTCCTGTTCTGCCAGGATGTGAGGAATCCCAGGTGCATACCCTCATTTCCACAGAGGCACCAGCCAGTATGCCTTCCTCACCATAGAGGGCTGTATTTCCTCAAAGTGTGAGCCAAATAAAGCCTTTACTTTGATCCTGTCACAGCTATAAATAATACTAAAGATAGCACTGGAAATTGGAAGCATTGTTACAGCCCCAGATGCTGGGCATGCAGGGTTGGTGTTTGCTCTGCTGTGTTTTGGTCTTCCTTTTGGCCAGTCTTTTATTTCTTTCTCTCTTTTCTGAGATTTATGTTTAATGATATATATGCGTGTGTATATTGGGGTGGGGGTTTGTGCATGTAAGTGTAGTGCCAGAAGAAGGAGGTGGCTCTCCCTGGAGCTGGAGTTACAGGCACCTGTGAGCCTCCAGATGTGGATGCTGCAATCTAAACTTGGCTATTCTACAATAACAGTAAATGCTCTTACCTGCTGAGACATTGGTCCAGCACAGTGGTTCCTTGTTATGTGCCTACTTGTCCTCTTGGTAGTTGGGAGTCTTGACTTATTTTTCTTTTTTGTCACAAGGGCTCGTAGTTATAAGTGTGTCTAGTCTCAGACCAGACTTTGGACATTTGAACACTCTTGGAACTCTAAGACTACAGGATTCTTGAAGTTAGACTGACTACAGTTTGCATTATGAGATGGCCGTGAGCCTTTTGGGTACAGTGGTAGAATGTATGGTTTAGAGGTAAAATTTCTTTCACATACTTGTGTGTTTGAACAGCTGGAGATGCTGTTTTGGGAGACTGTGGAACCTTTGGGAGGTAGAGCCTCACTGGAACAGGAAGAGGCTCTCTGGAGGTTGTTGCCTGAGGTTCATAGTCTCTGCTTCCTACTATACCAAGATGTGAAAGCATGAAGGGTCCCATCTGCATGCTCACCCCACTGTGGAGCCATCTGCCACCATGTCTTTCCCACCATAATGAATTGTATCCCCTCAAACCATGAGTTTAAGTTGCTTCTTTGTGCTTTATCACAGTGATGAGAAAAAATAACTACCGCAGAGGCTTTGCACAAATCCCATTTCCCTTCTCTAACTCTGTAGCTAGCATAAGCACCCCAATAGCAAACTGCAGCATCTACTTCATATTCTCATTGGAGTATATTTTTAATACATATACTTCTGTAAGATATGATAGGTGACCATGCTAATGATATTGATGTAATCATAAAGATCACATGGATTAGTTAGGGTGTCTCTTCTTCCCAGGAGGAACTGAACTTCAGGACTGACTCTAAAGATGGCACATGGAGTGGCAGAGATGGAGCATAAAAGACTCCCTTATTTTAGGTTTTGACACAAAAGCAAACTAGTACCCTCCTGTTAAATGGCTTGCTCAGCATTGCATGCTCAGCTCTCTATTAAAGAGAGATATAAGTGGGAAAGATACTTTAGAATCCTGCTTTAAACCCTGTGGAATTTAAAATGGCATTGCTCTTGGCAGTCTTAAGTATGATGCTCAGCCTCCTGAGACTCACCTTTCTGTGTAGAGGGCCCAGAGGTCTTTGTGCTCACAGACTTGCACTGGGGAGCCTGGAATGTTAAGCACATAAGGTTGTTCCTTCAAGGGAAGGAATGCAAACCTGTTCTCTGCCCAGAAGGCTGAAGCAGCCAGTCTTGCTGGCCTGGTGACTTTATACTACCTCTCCAGCCAGAGACTTTCCAGCACCAGACCCTTCTCATAAACTTGTTTTTCTCAGTCAGTCTGTAGAACCAATCTTTATGGAAGGTGTCATGTGTACTTTACAAAGAATTTTGATGTAGTCATGTCTGTCTGATCTGCATTTAGCTTTGTTCCTCAGAGAGAATTAGGCATGCTTTGGTGTGCATGCAAGATTGAGTTAAATCATCACAAAAATAGTTTTCACCAGATGACACTGTGTTTAAATAAACCTAAAATAAATCACTCAGGGTCAGACTCCCAAAGTTCGAACCAGCATTGGCTACTGAGTTGTACTGAAGTAAGCTGCTTTTTGGGGATTGTCTCTCTGCTGTCCATGAGTAATAAGTAATATTAATGACCTTCAGAAGTCTATTAATATTATGTATTACTTACTCATCTGGTTTCTGTGACAAAACACCCCACAAAAGCAAACTAAGGAAGGAAGTGTTCATTTTGGTTGCAGTTCCAGGGTACACAGTCCATCACGGCGGCGTGAGCAGGAGGAGGCTGGTCACATTGAGGCCATAGTCAGGCAGTGCGAAGTGATGAGCACCTGCATTCTGCTTACTTTCTCCTTTTAATTGAGCCCATGGAGCTCCCAGTTGGGTGAGTCCTTCTACCTTAACCCAATCTAGACGATCCTTCACAGACACATCCAGAGATTTATTTACATGCTGATTTTAAATTCCATCAGGTGGATAATGGAGATAAACCATCATATATTACCATCTCCAACTCCGATTTGAAAGTCTAGGTGAAAACAGAAAGTCACTGGGTATCAAGCAGGAAACTACAAATCTAGAGTTTTAATTTTGCTTTGTTACCTGAATTTTGTTTGTGCTTCTCTGTATTTGCAATGCCATCTACCTTTTCTTTACATTCATGTTCCTGTATTTCAGAAAGCATAAACTAGAGAAAGCCCTTTCCCAAACCCTGCTCATGTCATACATATCCAGGAGGCCACAGAGTATCGTCTGTGGGTCTACTGACACTGGGCCTGTTGTTCTCTTCCATTTTTTGAAAACCAACTAGGAAACAATGAAGACGAGTTTAAGAATTGTTTAATCTAGGGCTGTTGGATTTTAACCAGTGTTTTACTCTCCACTGCCCCAAGAGACATCTGCAACTTTGGGGAGACATTTTGAGTGTCATGACTAGAAGTATTTATAAAGCCAGTGATGATGCAAACTAGGCTACAAAGTAGAAGACATACTATAACAAGGATCATAAAGCTCAAGTTGTCTACATTGCTAATGTGGAGAAGCCCTGACTTGAAACCACGTAAAATGCGCAGAGTTTATATGCCCGAACATGCCCAAGGACAAAAATCTTCCAGTGTGACCCCAGAGCGCCACAGTGGTGGTTCTGCTTACAGTGGACAGCTGTGCTCCTCCCCTTTAAGCTTCAGATCGTCAACGGATGTGCCATGTGGAGGTCAGGCTGTCTCTGTAGTCACCACTTCACCACCTTCTGTATTCTTTCTGTAAAAATGCAGATTCCAGCCAGGTGGTGGCTCATACCTTTAATCCCAGCACTTGGAAGGCAGACGCAGGTGGATCTCTGTGAGTTCTAGGCCTGCCTGGTCTACAGAGTGAGTTCCAGGACAGCCAGAGTTACAACAGAGAAAAAAAAATGCAGATTGGCTTTTGGGAATTTTTGGTTAACTATCATTTTACATGATTTTTCATGATTCACTTTTGATGTCAGAGTTTTCCTTTTTTTCCTCTTTTATAAGGAAAATATAGAAGATGTGGGGGAAAAAAACTTGAAATTTTTCTTTTGTCTCTCAGAGAAGGGGGAGAAAAAAATCACTGGAAACCTACGTATTCCCGTTTCTAAGCAAACAGAATGGCTTCTGGATCGCTGTTTAGGTGATAACTTAGGAAACCACTCTCAGTATTTACCCTGTTCAGGCTGGCTTCTTCATTTTTTTGCATTATTTGAGTGCTGGGAATTTAACCTAGAACTTCAAAGCTGCTAAGCACTCATTCTACTACTGAGCTACACCCCAAAACCTTATGTATATTACTTTAAAAATTCAACATAATTGATTAGACAGTTGGACTTATGGCAGAAGTGTGACTAATGCAACAACTCAAACACAAACCAGTTTTAAGATTTAGGAAAACAAGTTGAAAAAGAACGCATAGAGGTCGTAGATAACCCTGACACTACAAAAACTCAATACAAAATGTAACACAGGACCAGCGGTGTTACGGCGCACTCCCTTCATGAGGGCACAGCCCTGGGTTCAAATCCCACAGCCAGGGAGAGGAATGGCCGCCGTCTATCTATCTACACCACTTCAGCTTCAATAAAATCTCCAGACTCACAGGGAAGACTTGAGTCAGCCATGTCTCCTGTCTCTATTCTCTGCAAAAGGTCACCAAGGTACCTGTTCTGTGGCTGGTTGTGCTGAGAAACCCAAGAACGAAAAGCCAGCCACATCAAGCCTTACTATGTACGAGGGGGTTTTCTTGTTGAGATGGTCTCAATTGTGTGACTTTTCCCAGTAGATTGTCTGCCTCGTGTGAGTTTGATAAGAAGCAAACAGAAACAGAAGAAACCTTTTCGAGCAGTCAGAAACTGACCATGTTGGCCTGTGACTGGAGTTCAGAAAGATCCTGACAGAAAAATCTGAGGGGAAGTGAATGAAAAACTGACGGACCACAGTGGCCAAATTGCCTCTCAAACGGCCTGTGGAAGCAGAAAGCTGCTTCGGTCTAAAAGCCACGTTTGGGGTCTGTGCTGGTCAGTTTTTGACAATTTGACACAAACTAGAGGCATCTGGGAAGAGAGAACTTCAGTTGGAAGACGACTTTATCAGACTGACCAGTAAGTATGCCATTTCTTGATGGTTGAGTGATGTGGGAGGGGCCAGTTTTCTGAGGGCGGTGCCAGCCCTGGGCAGGGGGTTCTGCTGATTCACTGTGGGCGGTGCCAGCCCTGGGCAGGGGGTCCTGCTGATTGACTGAACTTTCTATGACTGTGGAGAGTTTGCCTGTTGCAGGTCCAGAGCCTAATTAACAGTTTATCATGGGCTGTGTATCATTAGCCCACTGACTAGCCATTCCCTGCTTGCCATCTCTGTGTGAGAACTAACATCCAGCCCAGAGATAAAAACCTTCAGGATAAATTAACTCTTAAGAAAAATCCCAATTTTCCACCAACTGAGAGCCTAGGAGCCATCGGGTAACATCTCAGACCCATAGCTAAGATTTCTCTACTCTGCCATAACCACCTAATCAATGTACCCACCAAAGTACGTGAGGAGTGCCTTTCTTTGTTCCGTTACTAGAAAAGCATCGCGAGTTTCACCTTGGAACATGAAATCTGGGATAACCTAAATCTGTGTTTCTGGGCCATGGTCACTCAAATTTGGCTCAAAAAAAACCCTGTTATCCTTTTGAGGTGCACAGTTTTTTCACTGACGATAGAAACAAAAACCAAAGTGGGAGAGGATCCCTTCAACACCAAGAGACAACGTCCAGTGTACGTAACGCCTTCTCCAGTCCTTCCTTACGGAGGCGCTTGGGAAAATGTTATTTAATTTTCAACTCAGAGTTTTTATTTGATCTGTTTATACATTTTCTCACAGATAGACTATAAACACTGAAGTTAGCTGTGCATTTATAGATGACACAGAGTTTATTTGAAGGGGATTCGTTAATTTTGCAGTGAAGTTTTATTGTTGTCCTTTATAATCCAAGAATCAAGAGCATTAAACCAAGCTATTTTCTTTGGAATAAAAGAAATAAGAAGACAATGATTTGAAAACTAGGCCTCAATTTAGATTATCATTGTACTAATTAGATAAAAAGTTTCCTGTAGATTGTTTTGCTTTGTATACTTAAATACACATACACGCCCATAAATCTAGAGCATTCTACAGGGGAAACAAACACAACTTCGCAGAAAACTTTTAGCTCACTTGCATAAAGGACCTTTGACAACATCAGATTGCTGTTCTATTTTTTTTAATGTATCTTAATTTGTTTACTAATATAGCCATTCTTTTGTATGATTTATTTATTTTATTTTATTTTTTCAAGACAAGGTTTCTCTGTTGTAACTCTGGCTGTCCTGGAACTCACTCTGTAGACCAGGCTGGCGTCTACCTAACAGAGACCCACCTGCCTCTGCCTCCCAAGTGCTGGGATTAAAGGTGTGCATCACCGCTGCCTAGCTTATTTTTCATTTTTCTGCATATGAGTGTTTTGCCTGTATATAGGTCTGTGTACCACACACATGCCTGGTGCCGCAGAGGCCAGATCCCCTGAGGCTGGAGTGGCAGAGAGTTATGAGCCACCATGTGGTGCTGGGATAGAACCTGTGTTCTCTGGAAGAGCAACAAGTGCTCCTGAATGATGAGCCATTTCTTCAGCCCCTACATGCAGAAACCCCAACCAATCAATAATTCCATTTGAAAAACCCAATTTAAATACTGGATGAATGTGTTAATCAACATTCCACTAGTTGGGACCCTGGATATAGTATTTCGTATCTCATTTTTACTATGGTACCAAGGATTAAACTTGGGGTGTTGTGGATGCTAGGCAAGTGCCCCTACCACTAAGACTCATACACCTAGTCCCTAAATATGTTATTTTATATACACCTTTTAAAAAAGATTGACTTCTATTGCTTTTAACTATGTGTGTGTGCATGTGGGTATGCATGTGTGCATCTGTGGATATGTGTGCTCTATATGTGGATATGTGTGTGTGTACCTGTGTGCATGTGTGTGCATGTGTGTACGTGTGTGCATGTATGTGTGTGTGTGTGTGTGTGTGTGTGTGTACATTTGTGTGTGTGTGTTCTATGTGTGGGTATATGCATGTGACTGCAGTACCCTGGGAAGCCAGGGTGATCCCCAGGAACTAGAATTACAGGCAATTGTGAGCTGCCACATGGATGTTGGGAATGGAACTTGGGTCCTCTGGAAGAGCAGCAAGGATTCTTAACTGTTCCCCTTCTCCAGGCCCTATATATGCCTTTAACAAGCAAAGGCTGGCACTATCTTCATTGAACAGATGTAGCAAATAAAGCAAAAAACTAAGAAATTTGCCCTAGGTCAGGTGATCAGAGATGGACTCTGGTTTTAAAACTGAATCTGAAACAGAAAACCGTAACTCAGAGCCAAAAGCCTGGAACAGAGCACAGAAAACTTTTCACTGGTCGAAGTATGACTTTATGCTAAAACCACATTGTTTTAAAGTAGTCTATAGAGGAGAATTAATCACAGATTAAAACTAACTTTTCTTACTAGTTCCAATTACCAAGATTTTTACATATGTCAGCTAACCAACAGGCTTTCATTTCAATCCTTAAAATGTTTCCATCATAAAATTTTGCTTGATTTTTAAAGCAACTTGTAGGGTTTGCTATTTTTTTCATTAATACTGACCACTATGTTTAGAAGTGAATATTTAAAAGCCTTAAAATTCTTATTTCTCCTGACTTAGAAATTCATATCCTCTGGAAATAGTTAAAACACACATTCTTTATCACATACTTATCTATGTAAATACATAAGATCAAACCTTGCGAGTAACTTATAAACACGCCAGGGAATGGTTAAATAAACAATGACTCTGGCATTCCAAAAACTGTTGATAATGTATCACAACACGGAAAAACACTTGCGTTTTCTTCTTATCTTAGAAGGCGAAGCAGAGGAGATGGGTGTCGAAGGATAGAGTAGACATTTAGTCACAACTGTGTAAGATGAATTTTCCATGGTCACAAAACGTGAGGCTATCAACCCATGTTTTAAATGCCTTTGAACTGTACTGTTGTAAGAGTTAATTTCAGCTGTGTTTGAAATAATGGTTTGTGTGCACTGTTGGAAAAAGGGATGCATAGGCCTTGGCATTTTGTATTGTCTGCAGGTGTTGGATTTATGTGTGGGTTGTTCTATTGCTTATGAGCTGCACCTGAGGAGTTCCTGAATCAATAGAAACACCTGAGCTCAGACGCTCAGGGTTCCACTGTAGATGGAGTATGGCTCTGGCCATGACGGTGGTTCCTTCTGCTGAGGTTTCCACCTATGAAAATGCCTCTGTCTCTCTTGGTGAGCCCCTACAGCAGGTGAACAACTACACTGTACTTCTATTTTTTCTTTTCTTTTCCTTTTTTTTTTTTAAGCAGGTGTAAGGGGCTTGAATCTGGGGCCTCATGTATGGTAGGCATTCAATTTTCACAAGCTACTATGAAACAGAAAAATACCTTCTTAACTTCCTTTTTAAGTTCTAGATAGGATGGCTAAACCTTGGCTAGTTTGATATTCTGTGTTAGGCTCAACCTTCAAAGACTCCCCCAGCCCTGCTGAAGCAATGCGTGTAGTTAACCTCCCTGGTTAGAAGCACAAAGGCATGGGCTTTCCTTTACAAGCCATGGAGTTCTTAACATATTTGTTGCATTGGTTCCCATTGTCATGGTTGTGTGACCGCTCTTCAGAAACGGCCTGGAGCTTAGCACGCTGGCACCCTGTGCGCTTTCCATACCACATCTCAGCTTTGCTTCCTGGTTCAGGGGTCACTCTACACGCTGTTAAAAAACAGTTGCCTTGGCAAGTCAGTGAGAGAACCAAAGGAAACAACACGGGCAGCTTTCACCAGTGCTGCTACTTAGGAGGCTGATAGTTGTACCTGGGAAGTAGGGTGGGTAGAAATAAGATCCTGGTCTTCTAGGACAACACAGAGATTTGGGACTGGAGAGGGGGCTCAGTGGTTAAGAGCACTGACCGCTCTTCCAGAGGACCCAGGTTCTATTCCCAGTACCCACGACTGTTTGTAACTCCATTTCCAAGGGGATTCAGTGCCTTCTTGTGGACTCCGCAGGCCATGCATGTATGCGGTGCACAGACATTTATGCAGGCAAAACACCCATACCCATAAAATTAAAAACACAAATTATAAAAAACAAAGACTCACATCAACTTGAAATATGATCCAAACGGCAAAGTTGAGATCTTTGAGGGGTTGAGACACAACTGAGCCATAGCCTTCAAAGCTCCTACTGCATATTCTTTAAAACAAAAACTATCGATATATAGTTTAGAAAGTGTTGATAACACCTATTCACTTTTTTTTGTTTCTTTGATACCATATCTAATTTCCTACTTGGAGATAACATTAAAACCATAAATATGTCTTTTATGGCACAATTTTAAAAAACTTTTTAAAAGTTAAAAAAAAAAATCAAGACTTTCAATCTTTTTCATCCTTGAGTCACAACTATCGATCTCTCTCAGCTTCTCCAACCTCAGCTCTAAAATGCACCCCAGAACCCAGCATCCCCTTCCCCAGGGCCAGTGGATGTTGTAAGTCAAGTCAAAGCTGAGGAGCTATCTATACAGCAGAAGAAACAGCTTGTTCCCAGCCCCGTAAGCCATTAGTCTTCTTAGGGTCCTAGCCAAAGTTGTAGACCTTAGAAAATTTGTTTGGTTTCTACATGGTTTCGCTTTGACTGTTTGAAGTAAACACCTTTCCGTTAGAGACTTAGCACTGGCTGAGACACCCGTTAATTTTGCGTGAGCTGCCACAGCGTCATTAGATGCTGACCCATCCCTTCAAAACCACACTGTGTTAGGGTCAGTATAGAACTTTCGCCCCCAACCCTGTGGGTTTAGTTAGTGCTGAGTTCAGAGTTCCTGCAGCTGTGTCCTTTCAGTGACTCCTTTACGGTGGCCAAGAGAGTTGAGGTTGGCTGCCAGGACTTGGAATCTGGAGGAACACATGGACACATTATTCTTTTTCTCTGCAGCTATCCAATTCCGACTCCGGTTAGATGGGGAGGTAGTCGGAGGATGTTTTGAAGCAGCCGGCAGCTTCATTCTGATGCTGCTGCTGCCCACGTATGACACCACTGGGAGAGAATGGGCCTCTATCTCCCCTCAGCTTCAATTCAACAAAAGGTTAATTACAAAAGACAGGCGAAACTATAAAACCTAACCCCAAGCAGCTTCCAGCTTTAGTTGTGAGAACTGCTGCTTTCTTTACTCAAGGACTGCACATTGGGTTCAGTTTGCAACGAGAGGGCCGGGGAGATGGGTTTCTCTGCTTATTGAATAAGAATGAGACTTTTGTTTAAGTTCACTTTTGCTGTAATTATTCACAATTACAGTTCTCTCTACTGCAGAGAGGGGAAATTACCTCAGATGCCGCAAGGTTTTGACTTGGACTGACTGTCTGAAGGAAAAAAAAAATTTTTTTTTTGTAAAGTGTTTTGTTCATCGCGATGGAAAAGCAAAGTACCATCATCATTATCTCTGGCCTTCCTCCACAGTGGCTGCTCTCCAAGCTCTCGCCAGTAACTCTGACTAACCATCTGAGTCACCGAGTTTCAGATGTTTATGTATTTCAACACAATTCCCAGGCTAACAGGATCTTTATTTATTTATTTTCATGTTGCAGGACTCAGAAGGAATCAAACGTCCTTCTGAATTCCCAATATAGTGTCACTAAGTAACTGACTGGGCACAAGGTGGGCGGATAAGAATTGCTCCTTCATTAACAAGTCAAGAGTCACCAAAATATCAAGAGATTAGTAAGTACTTCCAGCTTGGAGGGGATTCAGTTAATGATAAATATTTGTGTTTCTACCATGGTAGCAGTGAGAATTTAAAATGAGAAGAACATTCAGTGGAGACGTGGAAAAGCAAATGTTTGGAAAATGCAGGGCACTTTCTAGTTAGTCGTTAACACGACAAAGATGTGCATCTTTGTTCTGGTAGCTCCCGTGAGGAAATATCAGTGGACAATTTGAACTAGCACACCATGATTTTCTTATTTAAAAAAAAAATCAATTACTTTAATTAAATTCTCATTTTTTCCTGTATCTTTTGTCATCTCAGTCCCAGGTTGTCTGTAGACTATCAGTGTGTTCCTTTGTTTCTTTCTGCATGGCAGGGTTTCTCTGTTGTAGGTCTAGCTGTCCTGGAACTCACTCTGTAGAACAGGCTGACTTCGAATTCACAGATCTGCCTGCCTTTGCCTCCCGAATGCTGGGATTAAAGGCATGTGCCACCACCTGACCTCTTATGTCAGTTTTAAAGAGTAATTCCTAGGGCCTAGAGAGATGGTCCAGTTGGGTTTAAAAAAAAAGTTGCTGCTCGAGCATGAGGAGCTGACTTCAGATTCCTGCATCCACATATAAAAAGTAAAATACATAAACACAATTGCATCTGGCTGTGCATCCTTGTAACCTCAGCATCGTCTGAGGTGGAGACAGGAGGATGCTGGGGCTTGCTGACTACCAGCCCAGCTCCAGGCTCGGTGAGAGATCTTATCTCAGGCAATAAGGTTGGAGAGTGACAGAGCAGAGCACGCTGTATCCTGCTCTAGACTTCAGGTATTTGCACGAGTGCACACACACACAACACAAACACACACATATACAACACAAACACAGACACAACACAAACACAAATCAATGTTCTTCAATTTTACATGGGATAATTGCATAAATCTTTCTCTTTGTATTATTTTTATACATGTTATTAAAATAGAACTACATCACCTATACCCTTCTTGTTCCTCCTTCCAGCTAGGTCCTCCTTCCTCCAAGGTTCCCTCCCTCCAATCTCCTCCTTGCACCCACCTCCAAATTGATAGCCTCTTTTACTGTGGTTATAATTGTTACATACATTTGTAGGTATGTACATGTATGCACAAATATACAAATACAGTGCGCTTAGTCCATTTTTCCTGTTTGTGTGTCTACGGTTTCAGAACTGACCACTTCGTATTGGATGAGCAATTAGGGGGCTCACTTCGGGGAGAGGCCAGTCATGAATTTCTTTCACAGCATCTCAAATGATAACGTTACATTTTTTTTTTTTAGTAGTTTTTCAAAGGATTCTCATGCACATTCTCTCATGTTAGCCTCATTATCACATGCAATACAGAAATGCTTTACCCTCCCCCCCTTTACAGATGAGAGAATTGAAGCATAACCTTACTTGTTTGGATTCTTGTGTTAAAGACATACAGTCCATACTAGAATTGAAATTCCTGTCCAAAACTATCTCACTACCTTTATTACAATTTTTTAATAAAAATATGCTTCTAAATCTTCCTAATATAAGATTAATAATAAAGCCTGGATTGTTGCTCTGGTCATTGCAAATACTAAATTATATTATATTATATTATTATTCTATACTACAGCTATGTGGTCCAGAGCATCAATTATAGTTAGACAAGACAAAATATAATGATACAAAGTAAAATAAATTTGATATTTTAAACAGTTTATTCATCATTTGTTATAGAATGTCCCACAATGGTATACATAGAATGTTCTGGAACATGAGTTCACAAGATTCTTGTTGTCCTTCAAGAAAGCCATTTTTTAAAAGTTGAATTCACTGGAGCTTATGTCTAAACAGATGGTCTTTTAAAAAAAGGTCTATGCGCCATTTTCCAGCCAGTGAACATTCTAAACACATGCCCTTCTGCTGAGATAAGTGCCTAGTACAGTAATACTTTTCGAAGTCCTCTGCCCTTCAATTTGTCCTATGACTTCACACTGAGACTCTTGTGGCTGAGTTTGACATTGAACCAGTTGGACACTGAGTGAGCCACCCACAGCCCCACCCTAGATCTTCTGCACCATACCATGGGGCCGGGGTGGGGGTGGGGGGGTTATGTGGCCAGTGAAGCTGCATTAACTTTCTCCCTGGACACTAGGCTTTGATTGTTACCATAACAACAACCCTTTTCAGTTCCTCGACATTTCTTTAAGATTTATCTTATTTTGTGTGTATGAGTGCTTTGCCTGTATGTCTGGTGCACACAGAGATTAGAAGAGAACTTCGGATCCCCTGGAACTGGAATTATGGGTGCTGAGAATTGAACTCTGGTCCTCTATAAGAGAAGCAAGTGCTCTTGACCGCTATCTCCCTGGCCCAATTCCTGGAAATTTCAGTATTGCTTACGAATATTTCCTGGGTCCAGTATTGAAGAAGGAAAACGGAAAACAGGTGAGAGGCAGCTACAAAATGGCTCTGATTGAAACTGTTTCCCTGTGTGCCAGGGAACACAACCCATTGACGCAGCCAGTCAGCAAGCACGGGGACTAATGTCAGGGAGCCTCCACTTGCATCCCTCTTCTTCCATAGTTCTGGTGCTTAGACTTTAACAGCCAAAGTACTGGTCCACCAAACATAAATACAATATTACTACAATCTAGTCAACATGATCTGATCGGTGACTATTTTCCCTACAAACCAGACACAATCAACATCTCTCTTACTAGCGTGTGCCAGAAAAATGAATATTGAACATTTTCTTTGCACTTAGCCAAAAGGTGAAGAAGCCTGTGTGTGTGTGTGTGTGTGTGTGTGTGTGTGTGTGTGTGTGTGTGTGTTTTGCTGGGGTTAGTAGGCAATGGTTCTATCACTGAGCTACACCCTAGCCCAGCAAAAAAATCTTTTGGGGAAGCCTGAGTCGAGAGATCTGTATTTGTATGAGGTCTTCATACCCAATGTGGGCTGTGTGCAGCCTCTGGCACGATGTGGGGAGACCGAAGACACACATCAACAGACAGCAGGCTCTTGGAGGAGACAAAGAATTAGGGCGCTCGGTTAGGTGAAAGCTAGGCTTAGGGGGTGGGTTTGACAACAGATTCATAAAACAAAGCTTTTTAATCAGAGGCAAGCAATTGCCTTCGGCTACAGCCTGAAACAATTAGAGTCCAGTGGTAAATCAGATACAGTATTTTGTAAAAAGTCCCTGCCCTGGGCCCATCGGATCACTAGGGTTTGGTCAGAGGTAAAGCCTAATTGTGGCTCTTTCCAGCTCCTGGCACGGCGCCAGGATCTGAAGCCCTCCAGGATACTCCCGCTCAGTTCCAACGCCCGAGAACCCGCTGCACCGCGGCCCTTTTATGCTTTGATTTGAGACAAATGTAGCGCGGAGGAGTCTCGGAGATTGCTAGCCCGGGGGCTGCAGCGATGGGCTTTGGGAAGGCAGGAGACAAGGGATCGCTGTGGCCGCTGAACGGATCGCAGGCCTGCCACACGTCCCCGCGGGGCGCGGAGCCGGGAATGGGACAGGCGGCCGGCCGCCAGGGATGCTCCCCGGAGCGTGCTCAGGTGCAGCGGGGCGCTGCTCCGCAGCTGCTCCCGCGCCGCCCCCGGGACCGGGCTCGGCTGAGGTCGCGGCTTTCCCGCCCGCAGGCTGGGGGCGGGGCGGCCCCAGCCACGTCCCCCGCGTCCCATCCCCCTCCTCCCCCCTCCCCCCAGCTTAGCCCGGGCCTCCCACATCCTCCCGGCGTCTGTCCTTCCCGCGTACCCCGTGAGAGACATGGCCGCGAGCAGTGAGAAGGCGCCAGACTCCGGCCGAGGCGTCGTGGTAAAAGCGAACTCGGGACCCCGAGCTCCCTAAGCTTGCTCCCCCCCCTCCCTTTGTGGCATCCCTCCCCTCCTCCTTTTAGCTGAAATGAGTTCGGGTGAGAACCGGCCACAGCTTTGTTCCTCCTCGGGGTGGAGATCGCTAGCATCCCTCCCATCCAGGCCTCCCCTCCACACCTCGTCTGACGAAACCCCTACTAACGGCGCTCCTGCATCCAGAGTTCCCAGTAACTCCTCCCCCGGGTCCCGGCCTGGAAGCCTGCGTCCTCCCCACTTCTGCTAGGGTCTGGAAAGACCCGAGCGTGCAGCTCTAGAGACCCTCCAATCAGTGCTGCCTACTGACTTCAATGAGTTTCGAGTTTTGTTTCAGAAAAGCTACTGAGAACTCTTTGGGGTAGCCAAGATAACAAAGTGGATGGAATTGGAGCTTTCAATCTGGGGCGTGGCTCTCCAGAAGCCGGCAAACGCAATGCCTTGTCTGTGAAGGGAGACTAACTGGATGTCTGAAATACCCAGTATTGTGTTAAGATGGAAGGTTGGAGGTGGGGCCTGATCGATCCTTTTCAATGCTGGAGATCCTTCAGGTGTCAACTATAGAGTACCCACCTCCCAGAATCCTGATTAAGCTCTAGTGGATAGTGGTTCTGACTACCAGGATTGGTGTGAAAAGGTGTGAGTCGTGGGTGGGGCCCATTTGCCACTAAGACTCTCTTTTCAGAGCTCAGCGTGTAATTCACAGTTAATCTGAGGAAATGAATGGATTGAATTAGAAGGAGTGGGTTGGGAAGGAAACACTTCTCACTCAAACAGAACTGTTCAACTTGAAATGTGAGGCTCGGCTCTTAATTTAACAGCAGGACCCGCCTTTCTTTCCTACAGGAGGCTTTTAGTATGTCCTGCTAGCTTCTGGTCCTACAGTTGGGAACAAGACAAAGGCTCTCCTTCCTGGAATTTACAGTCGAGGGGAGGGCAAGCAGTGTGAAAGCGCAGTCAAGATAATTCAGACAGCCAGGTGTAGAACAGGAAGGGGAACTGTTACTGAAAGGGGGTGGGGAGCAGTGCCTTTGCTCATATGATCAAAGAGTTGCAGCGACATTTCACCAAGATCTGAAGCATAGACGGAAGGTAATGATGTGGGGACCTGAGGCACAGAGACACATGGCAAGGGCAAAGAAGAGATCATTGCATCTGATTTGTGCTTTTACAATAAAAACACTCCAGTCACAGTGTGTAGCATAGACCAGATGCAAGGAGGATGGAAATATAAAATAGGACATTAAATTAACTTCCCAAATTAAGTCTGTAAGGCCCACAGGTCAGGATGCTCTGTAAGCAATTTGAAATTCATACTTGAAACTCCAGAACCAAGGACGAAGAACTAAGAGAAAGCTGGAGAGGGGTCGCTGCCAGAGAACACAGTTTTGTGGAAGTGGTCATGAGATCATCAGGAGTGTCAGATGCTGCCGAAAGGGCAGGTAGGGTGAGGATGGGCAAGAGGCCATTGGTGTGGAGCGTCTTTCAAATAGCCACCCCGTCGCTAGGATGCTTAGAGTACCGCTACATCGTAAGTACTAGGTGCTGCTGAAGAAGAATGGAATGATCCAGCTGGAGGTGGAGCTCAGTGGAGAGAAATTTGCCTTGCATAACGTTCATCCCTAGCACCAGTAATTATTAAAAATCAAAAGGAGATAAATCTAGATGAACTAATAGAATGGGTAGATTATTAAAGTCTAAAAAGCAAATGAGAGAACAGTGTAAATATAATAGCCCCGTCTGTTAGTGTCATCAGAGGCTTTGTGAAACATTCCTGGAGGTGAGCTAGGAGAGGAGACGCTGTGTGCACCAGCTAGTGTGTAGGGCTTGGGCACCAGGGGTTGGTAAGCTGCACAGGGGATCCCCATGATTGGGAATAACCAATGTATGATGGAAATGGTCCCCACATATGCTGATTTCTCTAGTAGAACTTGGGGTAGTCAAGTTCAGAGAAAATTCAGGTATTGGAGAAAAGAAGCTCATGTCATACAGGAAGGCAGGATTAGGAAAGCCAAAGAAGGTGAGTTTTTTAAAAAAAGGAAATTATAACAATAAAAATACTAGAAAGAAAATAATACCAGGGGTTCATTGGGCACTCCTTTTGTGTTTTTGCCAAGCCCTTCATTTAAATCTGCACAAATCTGGAAGTAGGTA
The DNA here is from genome assembly GCA_026225945.1 of Cricetomys ansorgei. Taxonomy (NCBI): domain Eukaryota; kingdom Metazoa; phylum Chordata; class Mammalia; order Rodentia; family Nesomyidae; genus Cricetomys; species Cricetomys ansorgei. Next base: position 49,596 of record JAMJFZ010003458.1, read on the forward strand.
TCCAACCCTCTCCATTTTATAGAAGCAAAACTGAGATCTCTGAGGAAATATGTAAATCCTCACATAATGTAGTCACGCTAGGCACATAATTAGCAGGTGGCAGAAAGCAGAATCTGACCCAGCTTTCAAACCCTGTGCTATGTAGGAGCTATGTAACTCCAGACGTGGGACTGCTCCGGAGGACCGGTGGGTTAGGGAATGTGTTGCTAATGTGTGATTAAGATAAAATAACTGAGTGAGACAGTTGAAGGAGCCACAAGATGGGATAGTTAGGAAGATCAGGAAGGCAGGCTGTAGAGCGAAGCACGCAGGTGTTTCATCACGACTAGGAAGGGATGCCTGGCTCAGGATTACTGTGGTGGCACAGTGGGATGGATGGCTCGAGGGATGAAGTACAGTTTGTGTAAGAAAAGAGACTATTAAGAAACATACGGCCATTCAGCAGCCCAGCGCTGTCTGGCAAAGCGTAAGTTAAACCGAGAAGTCTCTCCTTCCAGTGAACAGAAATAAAGGCAAAGACGCATGGCTGCCCTAGATGGTATAAAGGATAGAGGCAGCACCTGAGGCAGGAGGATCTCTGTGAGTTCGAGGCCAGCCTGGTCTACAGAGTGAGTTCCAGGACAGCCAGAGCTACAACAGAGAAACCCTGGCTCAAAAAAAAATTTTTTTTTCTTTTTTAAATAAATAGATAAATGATGGCTGAGGAGCTGGCCTCGAACAAGACATTGATATGGTCTCCTTAAGGCACAGGGAACATTGCGGAAGAGGAGGCAGAAAGAATATAAAGCCTCAAGATGGGTCTGGGAAAGAGCAGGCTGTAGACATGGGAACCATGAACTCACGGCAGTTGCGCCTACTGACAGCAGTCCACAGAAATCCGGGCCTCCCAGCAGTCAGCTTAGGAGACAGGAGGGACCAACGGGGCTTTATCATGTGCTGCTGATCTGTTAGCAGCTCACGGATACTGGGAGAGGGGATGGCATGGATGGGTACCCATTGTTGAGTCCACCATGCTCTGATGGCTAGTTCCAGACTCAAGATCTCTACAGATGACCATAGTTTTACAATGTGGGACAGTAAAGAAAACCAGACTAATAGGGGAAAGTTAATTATAAGGAAGAGAAGTTGGCTGGAAGGGGCCAGAAAGAAATGGAAGGGGAGGTCCATGATGCATAGCACACATGTGTGAACATGTGAAAGAACAATTTACTAATTAAAAAAAAAAAAAACTTAAGAGGGATCCTATCTGCAAGTGTCTATCTGCAGTTGAATCGGGTAAGAGGGCATTTTAAAGAATAAACAGCAGCATATAATAATTGTTAAATGAAAGGATGTAGACAGAGTTCATAGATCTTGCTTAAAGTTGTTTGTCACTTGGTCTAGAGCTAGTAAAGTCACCAGATGTCTAGTTGTCACTTCCTGCTTATTTCTCAGGGAGATAAGGTCTTCTCTGCCCACCTGGCTTTTGGGGATCAGGTAATCTATATCTTTGTCTCTCTGGCTTATTTTTTACTGATGTGTCTTCAAAGGATCTATAGTTAGTACCTACACGATATGGTGACTGGCTCCCTCCCTGTGTCCGTCCTCGTTCCCATGGGGACGGAGTGGCAGTATATGAGCAATAAATGGCAAGGCCAGGCTCCACCCAAGGCAGCTTTACTCACTTGCAGGAGAGGAAGCCACTGGGATCGAAGGTGTTCTGTGGCTGGAAGAGCTCTGTCATTGCTTAAGTAGGAGAGCCTGGGCCCTTCTTTCAGCACAACTTGTGACCATTGTTCTAACACTGTTGAGCTGGGCTCTGGGCTGGGCCTGTTGACGTTGCTGTCTGGGGTTCTTTGCTGAGGGGGGCGCAGACACAGTCTTGAAAACCAATGACAGTGGTCTGTCCGCAGGGGAAAGTAGGCCAAGTGCATGGAGAAGCACACTTGAGCTGCACCCAAGTGTTTCTGAGCCGTTTTTCTCCCTGGGAAGAAATAATCTAAGGAGGGGGGGGACGACTTAGAGGGCTGTTGATGTAGCTTTAAATACCAACGAGAGAGTCAAATGGGTCTGGGTTTGGATGTGGCACTAAGTGACTCAGTTACTGTTTGTCTCCTCTCCAGCTTGCCGATGTTTTGCCTCTTTGAACAGAGAAGCATTGTGTGGAATAAACTTAGAGCACATTATCTGTGATCCTGAAACTATTTAAAGATCCTTTGGTTTTTTAGGTTTCTTTTTTATATTTTGTCTTAAAGCAACTGAACCCATTACCTACTGTTCAGAGCCATCCTGCACCCCTCCAGGGATAGCCTTGCTCATGGCACAGTTTGTGTGCAAAGACAACAAAACACAGACCTGGAGCCTCTTGTGCCTGATCATCTTTTATCCCTGCAGTGAGAACACCAGTTCAGATCAACTGGAAATAATGGCCACTTGTGACTGGTAGAAAAGTTTTAGGGAAATGCATTTCTGTCAGACTGAAATTTACTGCTTGAGCAGAGGCTGTAAGACTTTGGAAAACAACACCGGGGTGTTTTTTTTCTTTCTTTTTTAAGTTAAAATGTATTTCTATGAATGATCGTGTGAACTGTATTGACAGTTGATGCTTCAGTAGAGCTGCACGGCTAACGTCAGTGCACAAGCACTATGGACCACACATTAGTGATTCTTATATTAATTATCTGTCTTATTTAACCTTAACAATAGCAAAGTGAGGCAGGCACTGACTTTATTTTAGAGACATTAATATATCCACGCTCCCATACCTAACAGACTTTGAAGTCTGTGATACCCACCGTTACTCATGTGGCTCTGATTGCCTCCATGTATAGATTTGTTTCATAATTTTCTCATCATCTTTTCCTTTTTTTGGCATTTGTGTGTGTGTGTGTGTGTGTGTGTGTGTGTTGCATTTGTTCAGTATTTGTTATGCACTAGTCATTGACGCTCACTATTTGATGTCACCTACTCCATAGGTTTTATTGTATCGTATTTAAAGAAAAGAGAGCCAGGACTGGGCATGGTGGCACACACCTTTAATCCCAGCACTCAGGAGGCAGAGTCAGAAGCGGTGCATCTCTGTGAATATAAGATCCAGCCTGGTCTACATAACTAGTTCCAGGCTAATTATGGCCACATAGTGAGATTCTGTTTTAAAAACTAAAGAAAAGAAAAGAAGAGAAAGGAAGGGAAGGGAAGGGAAGGGAAGGGAAGGGAAGGGAAGGGAAGGGAAGGGAAGGGAAGGGAAGGGAAGGGAAAGGAAGTTCTGTGATTCAGAGCAAAGAGCTGTAAGGATTTGCATGGAAGAGGAGTGAGCTCAGAAGAACACTAGTTACTGGCACTGTGAGTGGACAGACTCCAGGAAGTGAGTGGGTAGCATTGTGTGGTCCAGAAGGAAAGCCAGAAAGAGTGCTTGGATGCTCTCCCTGGATGGTCCTTACCGTACCAGTGGCTCTCACAGGGGCCGTATGCCATTCAGGTACAGCTGTTAGGCCACCAGCCACTCTGGTGTCAGAGGTTATAGCAGGCTCCTGGAATTTCTGGGGGTAGGGAAAGAGCCAGAGTTGCTCTGTACAAGTTCACCAGTCACACCAACCAGCTTGCTGGTAGAGGTGCAGCAAATACAACACTTTTCAGGTATGCAGATGATGGACAGTCTTTGGCCAGTGTGACAGTTATGAATCTCCAGACCTTTGAACAGTGGTTATTTCTATCACAAGGTGACAACCTGAGGGCTGAGGTTGGGGTTCAGAAGTAAGACTCTCATTCATGGAATTGTTGAACATTGTATAGTATTTAACCAGATTTCAGGTCAGTGGTCTGGGCACTGGGGGTTGAACAAAGAGTAAGAGAAAGTCTCTGCCAGAAGTAGCTCACATTCCAGGAGGATGAGACAAGTCAGAATACACACACACACACACACACACACACACACACACACATCTAGTAGTAATACATGCTACGAAGGACAATAGAACAGGATATAAAGGATACAGAAGTGGGATGGGAAGAGAGGGGAGTGCCGGTTTATATCTGTGGTCAGAAAAGACCTCTCTGTAAAGGTGACATTGAAGGAAGGCTGCAGAAAAAGAATATGCAAGCTGTGTGGTCATCTGCAAGAAGAGTAGCGTAGGCTGAAGAAATGGCAAATACTGAACATTTGCAGTCGATTCAATTAGGGGGCAGGAAAATGGCTGGAACAGAGTGAAGGACAAAGTTCCACGAGATCCAGAGAGGGAGATTCTTGTGGGCCATGGCGAGGACTTGCAAAAGTCTGAGTAGGAGGCCGCCATGATGTGAAGCAAGTCCTCACAGGTCAACACAGCTACCATGCTGGGAGAGGCAAGGGCATGTTTAGCTGTCTCTGCAGTGGTCCAGGATGAAACGATGGCAGCACGGGCCCAGATCAGGGTAGAGAGGGAGCAGTGGAGGTCGCTCAGCGGTGCTTCTGCTTGCGTTCAGAGAGAAGACTGAGCGACACAAAGATTAAAGGAAGGCACGAGGCCGACGCTGAGGTTTCAGTCTGAAGAAATAGAAGAACGCGCTGTCCTTTCCTGAGACAGGGAAGGGACAGATTTGGAGAGCGATAGCATGCGTTTGGTCTGGCTGGCATTTTAGAGATCAAGATTAGGATGAGAGTGGTCGGGCTACACCTTAAAACCTCCTTTCTAAAACCTGAGCCAAAGGGAATTGGTTTTTAGTCCTTTGTGCAGAGGAGAGCAGGAGTGGGTGGGGAATGTCCCGGGACAAGATGGAGCATTTCAGAATGGACACTTAAACCAAACAGATAAGGCAGAGCATGAGAATGGAAGAAGTGGAAACGTTCTCAAAGAGCCCGAGGCAGAGCCTTTGCTAAAACAGAGTTTAGGGGATAGGGTAGAAGATCACGACGTGAGAAGAGTCAGCAAGTCTTCCAGGAAGGAGTGGGACTGACCTGAGTTTCCAAGAAGGAGGTGAACTTTGGCATAGAGACAGAGGCAGTGGAAAGAAAGAAGGGCAGTGTGTAAGACAGAGGAATGAAGTCAGAGCTGGGAAGAGTCACATGGTGTCCTGGAGACCCCCGAAACAATACGAGCTATTGCTATAGCTCTTGATTGTCCACCAAAACTTGATGGTAAGATCAAGCTCTGAGCATGGAAGTCAGGTTCGTACTAAGGAGCTTTCTCCCAGCTAATTAGTAAGCGCTATGCCCTGTGAGCTAGAATGATTGGGATGGCAAGATACAACTATAGGTAAAATAGTGGCGTAAATGTTATGGGGCAACCACCACTTCTTGATTGGATTTCAGGCCCACACCACAGGAAACATATGCCTGGTATTGCAAATATGGCCAAGAACCCATAGTTGGGGAGCTGATGGGCCATAGTAGTGAGCCTTTTACAATTATTTCCTAAATGGACAGAGTATCAAACTACCCTGTAAATTCCTGTCTGTCTACCCAGAGATTAGTACAGCTCTCAGACCTCATCAGAGAAGTTTTTGTGCACAGGATGTCCATTAATGCAGAGACTCACAAAGTACAGAAAATAGTGGCTGTGGAGTCCTCAGCCACAAAGAGGACATCTGTGTTACATCTCTTCCCCCTGAGGCTCTCGAACTATCTCAGAAGAGGGAGCAGAAAGATTGTAAGAGCCAGGGGTGGGGGAAGACTGGAGGCCAACTCTGTCTTTTGTATAAGACAGGACCACTGAACTCATGACCTCACGGCTCCTGTGGTTGCACAAGACTTGCACAAGATCAATCAGCACTTTAGCTTAGAGAAGAAGGGACTCATAAGCCCTAGTTAAGGCCTTATAATAATGACCATTTATGGCTTCTGGGGGAAGGAGAATCAATTTTCTAGAAGGGTGTGAGATCTGGTAAATCAACCATGCTCTAGAAGATGGTCCCAGACCCAAAAGTATGGGAGCAACACAAATTGAACTCAGTTCATTTAAAAGAACATGAAATTGGGAGGGGTGATGGATAGGAGTCAATCTGAGAGAAGCTAGGAAAAGGAGTGGGGTAAATATGATCAAAATATGTTGTATACATGTATGAAGTGCTCAGAATTAATATGTATTATTATGATTACATACATATTTATGCAGAATCATGACTGGACTGGTAACCAATCTGAGGGCAGGGATTAGATGTAGAAATGAGCTAGAAAACCCGGCCGGGTCTATACTATAGAAACTCTCCATGGCTCAAAGCTACACAGAGTAGTCCAGAAGGTGTGGGAAAGTGACTAAAGAGAGCTAAAGCCAGCTGCAGATGGTTTTCATGTATAACATTTTCACTATTGCATCCTTATGGTTTGTGTGAAAGGAAAAGTTAACTTTCACCATTATTTTCTTCCCCACCTCGTTATTCTAGCCGGGAAATTTGTACGTTAAGTCTTAAGCAAGAGAAAAGCTTGCTGGCTAGCTATCAGTCTGTGTTCTGGGAATAGGCCAGTTTTCTTAGACACATACATGCTTTCTTTTACAGTGCCATAGACAGCTTAGGGCTTCAGACATGTTGTGCACTCGCCCTGTTATTAAGCTGCAGCTATATTGTGCTTACATAAAATGGTCTTCTCTACAGTTCTGTTGGGTTAGCTAAAAGACCTCGAGTTTAGGGGCTGGAGTGATGGCCGAGTGGTTAAAAGTGTTACTGCTCTTGCACAGGGCCCAGGTTCGGTTCCCAACACCTGCATGTGGTTAACAACTACTTGTAATTCCACTTCCAGGGGATCTGACACTCTTCTGGCCTCTGAGCTGGCCTTTGAGGAGACCTGCATGAACACAGTACACATAAGCTCACGAAGACACACACACACAAATAAATAAAAATAACAAAATCATTTCTTAAAAGGCACCAAGTCCGTATTTTTATTGTATGACGCCAACAGTTAGGAGCGGAGCTCACCATGGAGCTGAGTTTTACCAGTTTGCATAGACAACAACCTTATTCTACTAAGCTTTTTCATAGCTTGAGGGGATTTTTTAGTTTACTGGGATGTGTAGACCTCATCTCCACGTTCAACACTGTTCAGTTTTCAAATGACAATTTCCTTATCCTGTTATTTACATTTTAAAAATAAGTTAATAGTGAGAAGTCCCATAACCAAACTACTTTGATTTACAGCTTCTGGATAACTGGCCAGGATATGACTTGGATTTATTCACGTACCCTCAGCACTACTACGGTGACCTGGAGTGTGTGCTCATCCCTCATGGCATCATCACCGACAGGTGAGTGCCGCGTCCTGTGCCAGTGTTGCACCGGGGTGGCCCCTTCTGTGTGACTCTCACGGTACTGTTAAGGACTCCTCTGTTCTTGGTGGTTGGGAGAACGTCTATAGGGTAGCAAATTTGAACATAAGGAGCGTGTGCCTTCATGGAATGGTGCACGTGGGCATTTACTCAGGAAAACTGGGAAGATGGAGGTACATGTGTGATCTCTTATAAATAACGTCCCCGAAAAGCAATGCTCTGAACAAACCATGGAGACGAGGACTAGAAAGCATAGTCTTCCACCTAGAAACCTTTGCCTCATGTTTTCACAGGCTTTTGGTTTAACCATGGAGAGGTAGGAAGTGAACTTTACCTTCACAGGACACACTCCTGAAACCCTGACTTCTCCTGCAACTTTCATTTCCTTTGGAAAAATAGTTTGTCACAGGTCAGCCAGTCACACATGTATGCTTGTGTCGCCAGTGCTAATGTTTTGATAATAACGGAATATGCAACTTCAAACTGTCAGTGGGGAGCACAGAGATTTTCTCTCTCGTTCTCGATTCTTTTGCTTCTAGTCCTAGGCACTTCACCCTACTCTTGGTTTTCAAAACCTGATTCACCTACAGTGGATCTAGGGCGTAAGTGTATCCCTTTAACAGAACTGCCTCAGTACCTAGACCACATAGCCCATTCCTGTACCAAGACTGAATCAGTAGATTTCACACATTCCTGTGGAAGACAAGCTTCCTGGTGTTCACATCATAAAGGTCCAGGATCAAAGACTCCTCAGTGGCCCAGAACTCAGGGAGAAGACAGTGGAGAGTAAAAAATTGGGGTCCCCAGGCTAACTCTTTCTTCCATCTGTAGTATTGCAACTCTGCTGCTTTTTAGTCTGCTAAGAGTCTCTTGAGGTTAAACCCAACACCGTGAAGCAAGTCCTTAAAGCAAAAGAAGTACAAAAACACCCACAGGACGTTTTCCCAGATGCTATCTTTCCATAGATCACTGTCAGTAAGAAAAAATATTTGTCATTCATGCAAATTCCTAGATCGTGTAACATTTCTATTGCCTAAGACTTGTATGGTCCTTATTTGTCTCTGCTCATAGTGTATCATAAAAATTAGTCCTAGTTTGGAGTTTATCATGACCTAAGATGTATCTCACATGACAAACACATTTGATCCTTAGAAAGGAAAGAATTCCTATCAAATAAACTTAGGAAATTTTCAGTTTTCCACAGTGCAAAATCTCATTTAACATATTAAAGATAGAGAAATTTTGTCTGTTCCCCCCAATTCTAATGAAGACTCTTGACTTAAACAATTATGTCAACTTTAGTTGTGCAAAAGGAAACGTCATTTATTTACTTGTTCATAAATCTCACAAGCAATTTCCCTTAAAACCAGTTTGGGTGGCCCTGTGTGCAAACAAATTCTTGCTTTTCTCGCTTGAATTTTGTGGTTTTCTTTGTGCCCTGAATGAAAATATGGTCAAGTCTGGGTAAAAAGGCCCTAGCCCTTTCCCTATAAAGTGGAACCGCCCAGCAAACTTGTTAGAGTGTGTTCTGTTAGCCTTTATGTCTGAAAATCCTGCAACAGGAATCCAGGGTGGAGCCTAGGAACTCCATCCTCACCTTTAAAACAAACTTTAGACACACTTTAAGACTCAAGGTCACAAACTGCTGGCTGAGATACTTATTTAACATATCAAAGTGAACCTAGCCACCAGGTTCTCCCAGCATCCTTCTGCCCCTCCTGGTTACAGGGTCCTCCTGACTGGCAGATGGCCCTTCCCTGTATAATCCAGCCATTTGGGTTACTCTTGGTCTCTCTTGACCTCTGCTGGCCTCCTGGCCTCTTGGTCTCCAAGTTCCCCTCTCTCCCTCCTTCCTCCTCTTCTCTCCCACCTCTCCTCACATGGACCAGCAGCTCAGTCTCCTAAAGCCCACTCTGGACTCCCCCAGATGTCTCTGCCTCTGACTATGTTCCCCTTTTTATCTACAGTAAACTTTCCCCTCCACCACACCTAGGAGCCCTCTTTTTATTTCTTTTTCATTCACTTTACAGACTACAGAATTCACCCCTTGTGGTTTCAGTACATTCTTACGCTGGGACCCATCTCCACAATCCAGCCTCGCAATTTCATTTAAACCTGTCAGCATTTAAACTGCTGTCAGGCAGTTTCTTTACCTGGAAATTTCTCTGGATGTGTCAAGGAAATAAAGTCATAAAATATCTAAGCATTCATCCAGCTGCCAGCGAACCTTTGGATTGCTAGTGTGGACTTGTGAACAGTACATGTACAACTCTTGGTATGGATGTATCTTTCCATTTCTCCAGGATGGAGTCCGTGGGGTAGAATTCTGGCCTTCCTGCTAAGTGTCAACAACTACTGATTGTTTCCCAGTGGCTGTCCGCCTTTTCCCACCTCAGTAGTAGTTCAGCAGGGCCCCGGTTTCTATATATATTTGTTGATATTTTGTATTGTCCGTCTTTTTCGTCATAGACATCCTAGTCCCTGTAATTTGAACTAATACTTTTCTGAAACATTACTGTGCTTAATGGCTACTCATAATCTTTTTCTGTGGGGGTGAAAGGTATCTATCCAGGCCTTTTGCTGATTTGTTTTATTTGGTTGTTTGTCTTCCTGTTGAGTCATTAAAGGTTTAAATATGTATGCAATTATAATTATAATCATATAAATTATATAACTATAATAATTTATATTATATGAATATATAATTAGATATGTTAAATTTAAATCCTTTATCAGGTTATGATTTGCAAATATTTTTTCCAGTCTGTCTGATTTGGTCATTTTCTTATTGGAGTCATTTGAGAATACTGTATGTTCTGTTGTTTGGTGGAGGGTCTGACACATATCAGCTAGATCCAGTTTATTGATGAGCTGTTCAGTTCAACTTTATCCTTATGGATTGTCCAACTGCTGGATCTGATGGAGACTGGTAAAGGGAGTGCAGACGTCTCTGAGTGCAATGGTAGATGTCTTTGTTTCCCCTTGCTGTTCTAGCAATCTTCTGGCACCCGTAAGGAAATACACACTAAGGACTCTTATGTTTCCTTCGGGAACTGACCGAGAAGGGGAGGGTGCAAGGATTCCGCTTAGTCCTGATAACTTTCCTTACTCTGCTATCTATAATCTGACTGAAAGTCAGGTAGTTTCTTCAGCTTGCTTTTCACTGGTATTAGAAGGTATGCCCTTCTCCACCCTTTCACTTTAAGCTGAGTCTTTACGTTTAAAGTGGGATGTGGGGGGCTGGGGAGATGCTCAGTTGGCAAAGTGTTTGCTGTGCAAGTATGTGGATCTGAGTTTGATCCCCAGAATCCAGGTGAATAGGCTGGTGTGGTAACCTGTGCTTATAATCCCAGGTCTTGGGAGACAGAGACAGGCAGATCATGGGGCTTGTAGAACAAACAGCCAGTTTATCCTAATTGGTAAGCTCCAGGACCCACAGAGCGACCCTGTCTCAAAAATATGATAGGCAGCTCCCAAGAAAGATACCCTAGGTTGACCCTGGCCTCCACATGTACTTGCATTTGTATGCATGCAGACCTCCCAACACACACATACACATGCACGTCAGAGCATGCACACTGTTTAAAGTGGGATTTGGAGGCCTGGGAAGTATGCACACACACGCACACACACACACACACACGCACACACGCACACACTGTGGTATGTATGTACACATGCTGACATACAGTAAATAAATAAATGTAAAGAAAAAATTAATGAATTCAAATGTCCCTTTGTAAAAACTTGCCAGATAGTCTGATGTATAATGTTTGGGTGATCATATTCAAACAAATACTGCCTGATAACATAGCTAGCATTCTACGTGTGCATATATATGAACACTTACAGAGTATCATATAGAATATGTGTCACATATGTAAAATATAGGCATTATACAATTGTATGTGCTTGCACGCATAACTTAGTTTGTTTATTTTAATACAGCCCTATTTTAAATGCTCAGTGGGGATTTTTTTTTTTTTTTTGAAGCACGTTCTTGAGATCCCGCCTGTTAAAGGCTTTGGTTTTGTGTGGGGAGTGGCTGTGCACTTGTGGACATGGAATGGGTAGACACCTGTGAAGACAGTTCCAGTGAGCTGTCAGAGGCAGGTCAAGGCTGCTGTTCATTGTCTCTAGGGAGCATCCTCCACAATGGATTCCGTACTGTATTGCCATCTCTTGCCATTGTACTCAAGAGCACCTTTCACATATGTGGTGTGCTGCCTTTGGTGAATTTATATGACTTTTTTTAAAAGTGATACCCAACTTCATGTTCAGCATCAGGTGAGTAAGTCACTCCCTGTCTTATGGTTTCTGTTGTTGAGATAAAACACCAGGACCAAAAGCAACTTGGGGAGGAAACAACGTATTTCTTCTTACAATTCCAGATAGCAGTTCATCACTGTGGGAAGCCAGGACAGGAACTCAAGCAGAGTGGGAACCTGGAGACAGGTACTAAAGCAGAAGCTACGGAGGAAGTGCTGCTTACTGGCTTGTTCCTCATGGCTTGTTCAGCTTGCTTTCTTACACAACCCAGGACCACTTGCCCAGAAATGGCCCCACCCATAGTGCTCTGGGTCCTCCTGCCCTCCTATATCAATCATTAATCAAGGCAGTATCTCACAGATTTGCCTGGAGGCCAGTCTTATGGAGGCATCGTCTCAATTATGATTCCCTCTTCTCACGTAGGTCTAGGTTTGGGTCAAGTTGAGACACACAGAGACACAGTCAGCGCTCTCTATGTTCATTTTCTTTGTAATAAAATGAGGGTATCGGTAAATACCATCAAACCATTTTTAAGTTTAACAAGTGCGTGCTGTAATGATAGAATAATGGATAGCATATAAACACCGTACTGTTTATGATATACAAGAGCTGTGATGTCACTGTTAGAACTATGTTTGAACACTTTGTTTCTACCCTCACAGAACTTTTCTACCTGAAGCTTTTTGTTTCCCAAGCTTCTCTCCTGAATTATCTAATCTTCCTGGTCAGCCCATCATACTGGTTTTTAGTTGTATATCGGTATATCTTTTATTTCTTACTTCTTTCAGAATTGAGCGGCTGGCTAAGGATATAATGAAAGACATAGGCTACCATGATATTCTGGTTCTGTGTGTGCTGAAAGGAGGTTACAAATTCTGTGCTGATCTTGTAGAGCACCTTAAGAACATCAGCCGAAATTCAGATCGATTTGTGTCTATGAAGGTGGACTTCATCAGACTGAAAAGTTACAAGGTAAGTTATTATTACATGTTCTGTTTTTATTGCATAGTTATCAGAACTCACAATCCCTTGATATTAAAGAACTAATAAAGTCAAGAAATGTAGAGACTTGCGTCTAAACACTGAAATGAAAATGCAGAGTGTAGATTTTGGGGTTTTGTTTTTCTTCTTTTTCAGACAGGGTTTCTCTGTGTAGCTTTGCCTGTCCTGGAACTCACTCTGTAAACCAGGCTGGCCTGGAACTCAGAGATTGACCTGCTTCTGCCTCCCAAGTGCTGGCATCAAAGGTGTGCGCCACCACGCCCATCTTGAGTCTAATTTTTTTAATGTACAAGAGTGCAATGACTATTATAAGGATTTAAATAATATTCTTCTATTTACACATGTGTGGAAAGACTCTGTGGGAATGGTTCCCGCGTCCGTTCATGTGGATAAAGCTGATGAGTATGGTCGGTGTGAAGAAAGTCCAGTGCAGACCTGTGTGGTTTTATGCTGAGTGTTATTCTTGGTCCTGGTGCCCTGTGGGAAGGAGCCCAACCCAGTGGGGAGACTTGATTCTCTGCAGTCATGACCTGAGGTAGGGAAGAGAAGCCTGGAGGGGAGTCAGTGTGAGGAATTCAGGCCAGGGCTCTTCCACAGAACCCCTCCTCCAACCTGTGATGGCCTTCCTGGCCACTTGTGGATGGAATTGATGCCCGTGGTTTTCCAAACACGTGCCCTCAGTCTTCTTCCCGTGTCACCACGATGTTAACTTGTATGATACCTTTTATTTAATGGTCAATAAGGCACAAAAACTAGTGTGCTAATCATTAAGAAACTCCTTCAGTCAAAACTATGATAGTATTTTCATTGACTAAACTAACTTGGCACATTTGAACTTAACAGTCAGTCTTAATTGGCTCCCTATGCCCACACCAGCACAAACTGAATGGCAGAAACCAACACAAGTTCATCCATGACAGTTTCTTGGGTTAGAAGTCTGAATGTGTTCACAGCTTAGGTTCCCGTCTTTCCTAGCTGGATTTTGATGAGCTGAGGTTCAGGATCCTTTTCTAGAACTCCCACTGTGGTCAAAAGTCAGTTTCCATCTTGCAGAAAGTGTGATGGATTTGACTTGCCATTCCTCTGGCCAGAAGGTATTTGCCCCAGGGCCTCCTCCATTGTGAATTCACATGGAGATAAAGTTTTCTTCTTCATACCAGCTGGGAGGATCTCCCTTCAGGAAGGACCCTATCCTTCTTCTAAGCTCCTGTGATTAGGTCTTGTTCACCCAGTCAGTTGACTAGGTATCATCTAACCTTGGGAGGGAATTCCTGCCAGGTTTTCAAGTCCCATTCACACCCAAGTAAGGAGAGTCGTTCAGGACAAGTGCGCCCGAAGTGGCCATTATTTCAGTTAGGACTTTCATTGTTGGGCTAAAACACAGCCAAAGCAACTTGGGAAAGAAAGGGTCTATTTCACCTTACAGTTCTCAGGTCCATTCTCCCATCAATGGGAGAAGTCAGGGCAGGATGGGCAGGAATCTGGAGGCAGGACTGAAGCAAAGCCGTGGAGGGATGCTGTTTATTTACTTGCTTGACATGGCTGACGCGGCGGTGGTGGGGGTGGCGCTCGCTGCCCACTGTGAGCTGGGCTCTGCCGCATCAATCAACCATCAATATAAATAAATAAATAAACACCCACTACAGACTTGCCTACAGGCCAATCTTACAGCGGCAGTCTTAGTATCTCTTTCCAAATGATGCCAGCTTGAGTCAAGTTGACGTAAAACTCGGCACCGCAGCCATCTTGAGGGCCTGCCGGGAACTCTGCCTATAGTGTTGATGTGACGCTTTTCCGCTTGCCTCGGGGTCTAGAGCAGCTGCAGTTGGGCTATCATTTCTTGAGGTGGGTCTTCTGAGTTCCTGGATCTCCCAAGATACAGTGAAAGTGCTTTTGTTTTTATGTGGGCATCTGTTAATCCCAGCGGTGGAGAGTAAGACCAGCACCACAATTTTTGAACCAAATTTGAAGCAAACTTTAATTAAATTAATTAAATACTAGCCAGTATGATGGACTCTGGCCAGGACGATTCTGGGATTCCCAGCAAATACTTATAAAGGCAGAACCCTTAAGTCTACGTACTGCCCAACAGGTCCAATCAGGGACAAGCATATATTTAGACGTACTTCCTGTCTGGGTATCTCCTGCCTACAAGTGACTAAGCATATCCAGTGTCATGGGATCATCCAAGCTTGCTTAGGGAATGGAATCAGTGGGCTGCTATCTCACATAAACAGCCCTCACCCAGCATTCCAGGAAGTTATCTACCCTTGGACAAGTGGGGATTACAGGATTATCTGTCATTCTGTTTTTGAGATATCTTAGGCCCAGTAATTATAACTTAAAACATAACTTTAACTTCTATGCATCCTCACTGGTTGACGGATTCTGTGCTCTCTTGAAAGCTGTCCTCACCTCAGAGTAAGTAGCTATCCTTCCATTTTAACAGGACTTTTCTCACTCCCTGGGCCATGGTCTTCATTGCCTTGTCCTGAGCATTTAAAAAAAAAAATCCTTTCTAAAAAAAAAAATTTTTTTTTTTTTTGTTTTGTTTCTCTGTTGTACCTCTAGCTGCCCTGGAACTCACTCTGTAGACCAGGCAGGCTTCAAACTCACAGAGATCGGCCTGCCCCTGCCTCCCAAGTGCTGGGATTAAAGGTATATGCCACCACCGCCAGGCAAAAAACACTTTTTAATGTACATTGGTGTTTTATCTGCATATATGTCTGTCTGTATGAAGGTGTCAGATCCCCTGCAACTGGAGTTATAGATGGGTGTACGCTGCCATGTAGGTGCTGGGAACTGAACCTGGGTCCTTTGGAAGAGTAGCTAGTGCTCTTAACTGCTGAGCCATCTCTTAAGCCCCCCTTTCTAAAAATCTTTTAAGAGTGAAAGTGAGGGCTGTTGAGGTTCAGTGGATATGCAAAAGCATCCGTCCCTTTTACTTTACAGTTCTACTAAGTTTCAACAACACCTCTAAGGATCGCCCTAGAAGAATCCACAATCCACGAGGCTCCTTGCCACCCCACCTGCCCTTCTCTTCTTTACGAAGCCTCTCTCCCTAACCCGAGAGCTCTGGAAACTACAGCTATGTTTTCTCTGCATAGAATTCTCTTTCCAACATCTTTCATATGTTCTTAACAGTTTTCCTTTCTTAAAATTATTTTTTCAAAAATCAAATTCCTTGATTTTTCTCTATTATCTTACTCTTTTGATTTCCACCAATTTTTGTTTTTAGGGTTTTTGTTTCTTTCTGCTTGCTTTTTCCCCCCCTTCTAGTTTCATAACTTGGAGATTTAGTTCCTAGGTTTGAGATCTTTCCTGTTGTCCGCTATAAACACATGATGATGTAAACTTTCCTTTAAGAGCATTTTAGCTGCATCTCATGGATTTTGAACATGCCCTCACGTGCACTTCCAGAGATGTCTCTCCTAGGTGATTCTCAATTGTGTTAAGTTGAAAATCAAAGCCGCCCAGTGGTGGTGGCTCACACCTTTAATCCCAGCACTCAGGAGGCAGAGGCAGAAGCAGGCAGATCTCTACAGAGTGAGTTCAAGGACAGCCAGAGTTACAACAAAGAAACCCTATCTCTGGAAAAAAAAAAAAAAAAAGAAAGGAAGGAAGGAGGGAGGGAGGGAGGGAGGAAGGAAGGAAGGAAGGAAGGAAGGAAGGAAGGGAAAATCAAGACCAACTAGCACACCTTTCCTGTTGTCTGATGAAAACTAGGATAAATGATCTGAGACTGGATGACGGCAGTGATTTTTTTATCTAGCCTGTCTTCTCCTTCAGAGCCCCGGGTAGAAGCCATTCCCACCTGTATCCTAGGAAAAAAATGAGCTGCATGATTCTGAGGATAAGGAGAGGAAAGTTCATTTCTCTCTGTGGTTGTGTTTTACCCTGACCCAGCCCTCAGCCTCAGGAGTTATGTCAGGAGTTCCCTTCCCTGTGGGACAGATGGCTCAAAACATCTCAGGGCTCTAGGCAGTCTGATTTGTCTTTGTTCTTACATTAAACTTTACAGAGGACATGAGATGAATTTACATGAGTGGTAGCAATCTATAGAATGATTGCTTAGAAATGAGCATGAGTCTGATGATGAAGAGACCAACTTGGTGAATATCCCTGTGCTTCGGTGGAGGCTCCCTGACAACCTGAATTCTCTAGCACTGTATCTTCCTTCCTTCTTCCCCCCAGCCCCCTCCATCCCTTCCATTTTCCCTCCAACTGTCCCTCTGTCTTTCTACTGATGCTCCTCCCTTAGCACTTGCTAGCAGTCGAATCTCATTTGACCCTGTCTGAAATCCTGCTTGGGTTCTCTCACATCCTTTACCCAGGAGGAGACAGAGACTTGGAGGTTAAGTCACACAGTGACACAAGCCAGCAAACAGGAAAATGGTGTCGTGATCCAGCCCCAGCTGTCTCTCGAGCCTGTGTCCATTGTAGCATGCAAACATTTCCCACAGAATTCCCCAGGGTTTTCCTAGAAAACTTCACTTTCTTATAAGATGTGTTTACTAACACTTTAGGGAATCAGCTATATTTTCCTCTTAAAATATACACAAGAGATGGGCAGTGGTAGTGCGTGCCTGTAATTCCAGCACTCAGGAGGCAGAGGCAGGCAGATCTCTGTGAGTTCAAGGCTAGACTGGTCTAAACAGTGAGTTCTAGAACAGCCAGGACTACAAAGAGAAACCCTGTCTCAAAAAAAAAAAAAAAAAAAAAAAAAAAAAAACCACAAGAGAAATATTAAGTATGAGCAAATAATTACCATTATGTAATAATTTGATTTTAAGAAAGAATCAAATCTCAAAATCTTGCATGAAAGAAAATAAATTACATGTACAACATCCTGTATGCACACATTTGGTTGTGGTCTACTGATATGCAATTCGTAATATCAACAAAATTTATGTAACTATTCAGTATCTATTTTATTTAATGAGTAATTAAGTTGGTTACCTCTTTTAAGTTTACTTGCCTGTGGGTCTGAACTTCTCAGCTGCTATAACCTAAAGGTATATTATTTCTCATGACTATTTTCTGCTACTGCTTTACATATTTAAACTTTTGAAAGTAGTTTATTTTTCTTAAACTCTCACACATGTGCATTCACAGAGAGAATCTGTGGCAATTTATTGGGATACTATACCATGGATAACTTAAAAATCCTTCTTACAAGCTTCTGGTGCTCTGGGAAATAGACTTTAAAGGGGATTTTACATGTTTAGTGATGCTTACGGAAGAGTTACGAACATTCAGGGGCTGGAATGACAAGGATGACATCAGAATATCGCTGGCCGCAGAAGCAAGGCTGGAGAAGCGCTTCCGTCTGGGAAGTCTGGTTTGAACACCAATGCAGATAATGGATGGAAAAGTCTTGGATTCAAATAAAATTGGAAGCTAAGTGAGACTAATAAGCCAATGTCCTCAGAGATGCATGAGGAAAAACCCATCTTTCAGTAATGGGAGATCCAAAAAGCTAATTATCTCTCTTGACTGAAATATTTCCTGCATAATATTTTGGTCTGTGTGTTGCTGTGGATCGAACCTAAGTTCTCACAAATATGAGACAAGCACTCTAGCACACAGCCAGCCTCTTGAGTGACTCTAAGCATGAATCTGCAAACGTTTTAGCTTGAGATCTTAGCTTATCTCACTTCTGTTTCAGAAACCACCTTCTAAGACCTGGATTTTAAAATTGATCACAGGCCATGATATATCCAAGTTGCCTGGTAAAAACCAGCCCAAAACCTCTCTGTAGAGAGTACCTCAATCTAGGGAGAAATCCTATAGATACATCCTCAGTTATCCTGCAGGCTGAGAGTGGGAGGCCTTTTGTCGCATCTGTTCTAAGGGCTTACGGTGGACAGATAGGAGATCTGGGAGAGCATCCAGGCAAGTGCTACTAGGTGCCAGAAAGTGGATTTTTAGTCAGTTTCTTTGCGTCAGGATGTGATATTTGCCAAATATTTCTATTTTTTTCTTATATGTCCTAATTTAAAGGTTCATCAATTTACATATGATCCAGTATGAAGGTATAGTATTCTACTTGGTTGATGGTTTGATTGTCCACAAATTTGGTTAGCTTACCTGTGAGCACAGAAGACATTCAAGCTCCAAGGCTTAACGGCTCTAGGAGGGATGCTGTTTTAAACAGACTGGAGGCCTCGTCCTCATTCCACCATCCACATGCCTCCCCGGAGCCCTTTGAATGTGCTGTGCTTTGTATTAGCTCATAATTCTTTTGTGGAGGCATCATCAAGAAGAAGAACAAAATGGGAAGTAAAACACAACCAAAAACGAAAGTGCAGTAGGTCTGTGAGATTAGCCCCACGGTGACGTGAGCCCCTGGGAAGCTGGCATCAGCAGTAAAGAGGCAGGTTGAGCCAAAGGTTGGCCACAGACCTGTTCCCAGAAAGGCAGAGAAATGCTAACATCTGTTCTGTTTTTGTTTTTGTTTTTTCCTCTTTGTTTGCCACAGCTGAGAACAAAGGTTTAAGTCAGTCCTTGGCAATCGGTGCTGGTGAGCAATGAGCAGTGTCCCAGCGTCCCAGTGTTAGTAATCCTGTCCCAGACCTTTTATGAACTGGTTTTGTTCCTTTCTTTCTAGGAGAGTCTATTAGTTGCACAAAATAAATGGTTTCATTAAGACATTTTTCTACTTATATAATATACTTTGTTCTTTGTTCTCTCTCTCTCTCTCTCTCTCTCACACACACACACGCTCACACACACACACACACTTACACATACCCGTCATGTGGGAAGATTGAGCTATAAATTCTTTCTTTTCTTTTGACAGTGGGAAGTTTGTCCTTCTTGGAGTCTCATCTTGGGCTTAGAGTAAGGAAACAAAACTCCAGTACTGCGGAGATTCTCTTCTCTGCAGAGGAGTTCCCCAGGTTTTAATGATGTTGGATTTGTTCAAAGTAGGTATGTAGGTACACACACACACACACACAGACACACACACACACAGACACACACACACATACAGAGAGACACACACACACACACAGACACACATACAGAGACACACATACACACACACACACAGAGACACACACACACAGAGACACACAGACACACACACAGAGAGACACACACAGACACACATACAGAGAGACACACACACAGAGACACACACAGAAACACACACACAGACACACATACAGAGAGACACACACACAGAGACACACACAGAAACACACACAGAGACACACATACAGAGAGACACACACATACACAGACACACACACAGAGACACACACACACAGACACATAGAGACACACACACACACACACACACAGAGACACACATACAGAGAGACACACACAGAGACACACACAGAAACACAAACACAGAGACACACATACAGAGACACACACACAGACACACAGAGAGACACACACACACACACACAGAGACACACATACAGAGAGACACACACACAGAGACACACACAGAAACACAAACACAGAGACACACATACAGAGAGACACACACACACACAGACACACACACAGAGACACACACACAGACACACAGAGAGACACACACACACAGAGACACATACACAGAGACACACACAGAGACACAGACACACATACATAGAGACACACACACACACAGAGCTAGATTAGAGGATGAGGAAAGTAAGCTGAAACAAAAGAGGGCTGGTGAGAGACAAAAAAAAATCTGAAGTCCTCTATTAAACCCAAGTCATCATAGCTGTTACCTCTCTCCATGTCCCATCAAGAAGAAGAGCAAAGCTACTAGACATTAAGCCACAACATGATGGGGATTTCTGAAATACATCCTGATTTTGGAAGTAGTAAAATGTGAAAAAAGATATGCAGCTTGAAATTGATGTGTTTTAAAACATAATCGTAAAGCATGAAAGCACTGTCTTTATTCTTTGATTCTGCTCAGATCTTGAGTTCTTGTAACATTTGCTGTAAGACTTATTTGATAAAAATGAATAAGACAGGCCAAGCTTGAATCAATCCACATAAAAACCTTAGAACTGCTAGGAAGGAAGCATGAAAGCCAGCGCGTCGTTGCTGTGTGACCTTTGGACAGAGGCGCTGAGCTGTGACTGTGTCTGGTGCGTCCTGAAGCAGTGAGTTAGGAACACCTGCTTTTTATTTTAACTTCTGGTTCTTTTTATTTTTCCCCCGAAGATTTTTTCAGAATGTGCATGTGTGTTTTGTTTCCATGTGTGTATGTCACCACGTGTGCCTAGTGCCTGTAGAGACCAGAAAAAGGTATTGGGTCCCCTGGAACTGGAGTTACAGGTAGTTGTGAGCTGCTGTATGGGTTTTAGGAATAAAACCTGCATCCTCTGGAAGAGCAATTAATGCTTTTAACTGCCGAGCCGTCTCTCCAGGCCCCGAGTCCTGGTCATGTGGTGTATTTACTACTGGATTTCAGCATGCTTGCTTGAAGAACCTTTGGTGCAACACATACCTGCTTTGACCTAAAGAGAGGTCCTCAGTCTTGCTGTAGGTGGGGCTACTTTGAGATTTCTATCAAGCCAAAGGCTTCTGTTGTTTTTCTTTACAGCAAAGCCCCAGTCTGTATTAACAGTCTAGTTCTGTGGTTCTTTCTCATGTTGTGCGTCCACAACCCTTTTGGGGGTCAAATGACCCTTTCACAGGAGCTGCCTAAGTCCATCTGCATATCAGATATTTGCGTTAAAACTCATAACAGTAACAAAATTATAGTTATGAAGTAGCAACACAAAAAAATTTTTATGGTTGAGGGGTCACCACAACATAAGGACCTGTTGCAGCATTAGGAAGGTTAAGAATGGCTGGCTTAGGTTATTGTTCCTTACACTCTTCTAATAAATACTCATGGATTTTATTAATTTACATTCTTTTTAGAAGACTTTTTATTTATCTTGTGCACCTGTGTGTATGTGTGGAAGTCAGAGGAGGACTTGAAGGAGTCAATTCTCTCCTTCTACCATGTGGGTTCTGGGACTTGAACCCAGTACTTCAGGCTTGGCAACAGGCGCCTTTACCGCTGGCACTGCTAATGTGCAATCTTTTATATTCAAATTTAGTTTTCTATAGAAGCAGTTGTTAGAGTTTGACTTCCCAGGTGCTAATCAAAAGCCTGAGATGGCAAATTAAGAGAGTAATGATGGAAGAGTTAATAAGTCATACAGAAAACCGATTGTGAAAGCCTTCTGAGGATTGCAGTGAATGGAACCAGGTCACTGTTGGACCTGGGGATAGGGAGAAGATATGGCTGCGGAATGGGGCATTGTGGCGGTAAAAATTAGCTGAATCCAGGCCACAGCCCCAATAAGTAGGCACATGCATATATCAGCTTGTGCAAGTGAATATTACCACACATAAAACCCAATCCCATGTGTGTTTATGGGCGACTCCAGTTCTGAGTGCTATGGGTGTAATAACTCCTTAAACCTTCATAAGCCCAGTCCTGCCCCCCACCATGAAGTCAGGGAGGTAAGACTATTGAGGTCAGTTGGGGTAGCTGAATTCCCAAGGACTCGGTGCTGGAAAGTGAGACTCTGCTTCACTCCGCACCCACGCAGGGCTTGTGATCACACCTTAGCTTCCTCTTCTTCCCACTTGGGAGGGGAGAGAATGCCATCCCCTGGGACATAGACAAGCATGAGAGGGATGGCCCATATTCTCTTAGGTGTGCTGAGTGACCTTGAAGCAAGGGACTTGGATGTAGGAAATAGAACAGAGCACAACGCGTACAGTGGGAACTCAGTCCTGAGAACCAGGCAGAAACGCTAAAGCCAGCCAGCCAGGCACAAGGGCTGCACCTGGTACTGGGTTTTGCTGGTCTGCCTAGCAAGTGCGGGGACCCAATCCCACCTTAGGCTGGGCTTTTCCCTAGTGATTCTGTAGCATTGTCCCAGAAGGTGACGTAGGAATGTGGTACCTTAATTATTAGGAGGGAGCTGAAAAAACCTTGAAAGCAGGTAGTGCCTGACCCACCGGGGAGTGTGTGCGCTGCAAGTATTGTTCCCATCAGATGCCTCTGGGGTTCGGTGCATTTTGTGAAACCGCACTTCTCATTTGTGGTCTGAGAGCATGCTGGTCCCATGGATCTTACACATGCCATAAATTATACTGAGCGTGTTAGTTTGCTCCTTCTTATTTGTATCCGACTTGTCTCAAAAGGGTCATAACAATGTGGTGATCTGTTACAACCACATAACATCTAATTTCCCACACAAAAGTAATTACAGACAGTAAACTAACTTTCCTATATAAGCTAGGCTGTTCTTACCCATGTTTGGTAACTGATGTTCACTATAAAGCTTAGCATCAAGACTATAGTCTTTATACATTTATATATTCCATATTTTATGAGACTACGGGACTCTGCAGTTTTTACAGAAATAATTTGGTTTTAGAAGGGAAACATATAAACACAATTGGGCATATAATAAAATGGCTTAGATAACGTTCACAGGAATGGTGTCTCTTTAAAATCTTTTATGGTGATTATTGTTTTAATTTAATGCCCTTGTTCCTCTTAAATTTTCTAATCTTTTATTTTCTGTGTATGGGTATTTTGTCTACATGTTTGTCTGTGCACCACATGTATGCCTGGTAACCATGGAAGTCAGAAGAAGTTATTAGATCCCCAGGAACTGAAGTTACAGACAGTTGTGAGCTGCCATGTGGGTGCTGGGAATTGAACCCTGGTCCTCTGGAAGAGCAGCCAGTGCTCTTAACTGCAGTGACTCAGCTGCACCTTCACTGACAAAGTTGCTAGAGTCTAGGGAACTATTGGGCATGTGACACCCAGAAGGTCCCTGCTGAAGGCAAAGAAGTGCTTGACTGCAGTAGACACACATCTTAACTTCTGCCTCTATTTAAGGTAAAACTCAATCAGCTCATAATGCAAATCAATTTCACAAAAGATAGTTCTGTTTCACTTTCTGTGGATCTAGGGATTGAACCCAGGGCCTTGTACCTGCTAGGCAAACAAGTTCCTAGTTAGCTTTTTGTTCCTGTGACTGAAAGCAACTTGGGAAGGACAGGATTTATTTCATCTTAGAGCTGATGTGATTAGCTTTCCACATCACTGAGGGAAGCCAAGGCTGGAATCTGGAAGCCGGTGCTGAAACAAAAGCCAGGGAGGAATGCTGCTCACCGGCTTGCTCCCCATGGCTTTCTCACCATGCTTTCTTATACTAATTAGAACCACCCTCCCAGGGCTGTTACTGCCCTCAGTGAGCTGTGCCCCACATCATCCACTAATCAAGAAAAATGCACCACAGACCTCCCACAGGCAATCTGATGGAGGCATTTTCTCAATTGACTTCTTCGCTGATGACTGTAGCTAGTGTCATATTAATACAACAACAACCAGGAAAGCCATACCCAAAGCCTTTTAGTATAGATTAAGTAAATAATAAATAAATAAATAAATAAATAAAGGAAGGAAGGAAGGACATGACTGCTGCTAGGTATGGTGGAGAAGAGAGTTTATTGTAGACAAATGGAGAACAGAGGTAGAGACATCTGGGAGAGTCCAGAGTGAATGTGACCCAGAGCTGGGCCATGTGTGCAGAGGGATGAGTGGAGAGGGGAGAGAAGGGAACCAGGTGCAGCAGCCAAGAGAGCAAAAGGTAAAAAAGAGTAGGTAACCAATTTGGATTATATAGTGATTATACAGAGAAGAGCCTCTGGGAGAAGGATAACCCAGCCCCTGGGCAGGAGAGTTCAGAGTAGGGGACTGGATATACCCTGAAACCTATCGGGCTGGTGGCTAGCTCTGCTTTGATATGTTGAATAGGCACCTCAGCCATTTGTCCTGGGGTTTGAGACCTAACACCAGATCAGTTTGGATTAGCAAAAAATGATACGCTGTAGCATTCTTAAATGCTAGAATTGTTAATAATTTTAGATTAGTGAAGAGTTTTGAAAACTTGGATAGTTCAACCTTTGTTTCTTTTTATGGGATATAAGTAAACTCATGTGAGAGGTGGGTGAGCCTAAGCTTCTCCAGAGGTATTCTCTTTGTTTTAAACTTGTTACATACAGGACAAATCTACAGAGAAAATTATCCCCTGTATTTTCTTAAACTAAGATATCCCTCTAGGGCTGAAGAGATGGCTCAGCAGTTAAAATTACTCCCCAGTGGATGTACTCCCCAGGCTAGGCTGGCATCTGTGTTAAAATGTGAAAAGGCAGACAAGGAGAAACAACAAACCACAAAACAAAGTAAAAGCAACCATCAGGAAGGGATGCTCAAGAAAGAAAAGTCCTTACTTGGCTTGCCTTCTTGTGATCCCAAGAACATGGCCGCAGTTCTGGGGAATCACTTAAATATGAAATAGCATCTTCCTAAAAAACAGAGGTTTCCTTTCACGATCTAGTATTTCTTAAAGTAAGATATGTTTAAGCCACACAAAGTAGTACTTGTAATCCCAACCCTTAGGGGGCTGACGCAGGAGGATTATGAGTTCAAGGCAGCTTGAGCTATATAATGAGACCATGGACACCATGACACGTAAAACCAAGGGCTAGGATGTTAGTCACAGAAAGCTTGCTGAGCGTATAGGACTCCTTGAATTTGGGGAACTGTGATTGGTGGATGGATAGACAGACAGACAGACAG